>JAHMRZ010000002.1:4200000-4503416 GCA_021020635.1 Fusarium sp. PT | reverse complement strand
AACCCTAACCCTAACCCTAACCCTAACCCTAACCCTAACCCTAACCCTAACCCTAACCCTAACCCTAACCCTAACCCTAACCCTAACCCTAACCCTAACCCTAACCCTAACCCTAACCCTAAGCTTCCTATAAATAATATTATACCCTTTTTCTACTACTATCTTATACTATTACCTAGCTTATTAATACTATTGCTTATTTAGTATCTATAATCCCTTTTAATAATATTAGATATAATATACTAAATACTCTTCTATAACTTTATCTAGCTACCGGAAAAACATCCTAACTTATATACCTTCTTCTATATTAAACCTATTCTAAATTATCCCCCTTATTTTACCTATATTATTATCTTTCTTACTTTCCTTATAGCTATCTATTTTATACTTAACCTTACTATTAGTATTATCCTCCTTATTTTCCTCTTCCTCTTTTTATTTCTTAATTAGCTTATATTAATTATAAAGTAAAGCCCTATCTATATTATTATATATCTTACCTACTATTCTATCTATAAATACTAAAATAATAGCTTATTAATAACCTAGAGTTAATATAAATACCTCTATCTATACCTAATTAATACTATCTATAAAGCTATAATATAGATCCTATTGCTCTAGTTACCTATTATATATAATAATTAACTTTACTATCTTGCCTATTTACTATCCTCTTTAACCTATCTACTAGATAAAATCTATTAGTCTATATAGCTTCTCTATATAAACTATAGCTATAATTCCCTCGATATTAATATCTATTTCTAGCCTAATTATTACTATAATCTAATAGCTTACTTAACTATCTACTTAAGCTAACTATACTTCTATATAATCCTTTTTGCTTATACCACTATAATGAAACCTATAACTAATCTCCTTAGCTATAGCCTTATATTACTTTTTTAATTAATAGTATATTACTCCCTTCTTATAACCTATTATATCTCTATTTAGCTATCTAGTTACTTTAACTATATATTCTTCTAATGCTCTTACCCTATACTTAACCTACTAAACCTAATATTAATAATTAAGCTTAATTATATAGTCTTATACTATAATTACCGATTTTACTAATATCTTACCGTAGAATTAATCTTCTAATATAATAAGTAATATTACTATTAGTAGTACTATTAGATAGCCGAATTAATATAAGCCTATTAACTTACTAAATTTAGCCTAATAGCTAATATCTATAATAACTATATAATATTTATTAATAAAAATCTACTTTAGTAGCCCTATATATAGTAATCTATTTATATACCTAAAAAACTAATCACTAGAAATAATATCGGCACTTATAATAACTAATTATACTGCCTATAGTACCTCCTCCTGTCTAGCACTTATTAATATCTAGTATTAAATATAATTAATACCTATTACTATTACTTATATAACTAAGTTATCTATAAGTACAATATATAGTATAACTATAATACTTATACCTATAAGCTATATTACTGCTAATAGTATAAAGAGTATACTTTTTCTAGCCCCTATTAATAGTATATTAATTACTATCTAGTCTATTTTAAGCGATATAATTATCTATATATTCTTAGCCTACTTTTTAGATTATTAAGTTACTTTTAGCCCTAATAGTACTTATAACCCTTTAGTTATATTATCCTCTATCCTCTAAGCTACTTCCTAAATAGTCTTTCTCTACTTATAGCTCTTCTTCTCTACTATTTAACTATCCTACTTATACTTTAATATATTCTTCTTGTTTTTCTTCTCCTTATCTTTCTCTTTTATATTACTTCCCTCTAAAAACTAGTACTAAAGTTTACTAATCTCCCTAAAAGTTATAATTATCTCTAGTTAAAGCTTACCTAAAAAGCCAATATATATAGTATAATACTACCTTATAATCTACATTCTATATATTAACTATAGATCCTATATAATATTCTAGCTTCCTCTATAGTTAACTAGCTTACCTATAATTAGATTAACCTTAATATTATTATCTTTATCTTTATCCTCTATTTAACTATCTAGCTATTTTATAATAAGCCCTTAGATCCTCTACCCTATCTTAATAGTAATTACCTAATACTATCCTACCTTAATACTTATCCCTATATCGGCCTATATTATATATATAAGCTTCCTACTTAGCTACTTAGTATCCTATACTTATAAGCCGCTATCCTACTATATATACTCTAGTTAATTACTATATAGCTTAGTAAGCTAATACTTCTACCTTAATACCCTTTCTACTAGGATTAACTATAATATATATACTATAATTATCTACCTAATTAAATTAGGTAGAAATTATATTACCTTTTGGCTATTATTATAGATTGCCTTTATCTTATCCCGATCTATAATAATTATAACCTATCTATCTAGTATAAATATATTCTAGATTAACTACTATAAGTTATAGTACTATAGCATTACTATCTCTAGCCCCCTACCTAGAAGCCTACTCTATATATATATAAGTATAAATAATACTTTTTGAAATAGCTATAAGTTATAGAGCTATATTCTAACTTTCTACTATTTCTACTGATTCTATATTATATCCTATATTGATACTTCTATTAGCTATATTACCTTTATCGGCTTAGGCTCTAACTAACTATTCTTTAGGTTACTTATAAATAATTAACTTACTCTAAGCTACACTATATTATTACTAATTTGCTCTATATTAATTATTCTACTGATGTTTTACTGCTATAATCCCCTAAATAATCAATCTAGTATTTTATATACCTCTATAACTTAACTATAAAGTATATAAGTAAATTTTTCGATATTAACCTCTTTACCTATATAAAATAATACCTCTTTATTATCTACCTATTATATTAATGGCTACCCTCCTATCTTTTAGTGGTACCCTTTCCTATATACTATCTACCTAATAATTATACTTATAATAATATAACTACTAATATATATCTATATGGTATATTGCTCCTTAAATAAAAGTATTATCTTTATTTTAACCTTATCTTAATCTTATAGCTTATCCTTAAATATAGCCTCTAGAAAAAACAGCTAGGCCTACTATAATATACCTACTAATATACTAGTATATAAATATAGCTCTATATAGCCTAGTGGATATTATCTAACACTAAGTGCTATATAAAAGTATAGTAGTAGGTTTATATATATATTTCTATTAACTCCCGTTTTAATCGAAGAAATAATAAACTAGAATATAACTCGGTTAAGTATACTATATACTAAGCTATTTATACTGCTATTATTAATCTCCTCTTTATACTTATTAACCTCTTTATCTTTATCTTCTTCCTTATTATTAGTATCTATATTTCTTTTACTATAGAACCTATTATTATAACTACTAGGAAATATATCTCCTTTAAGCTCTTTATTAATATTATTTAGTAAGCCCTACTACTTATCTATAAATTAAATAGCCTAATATTAAAATACCTCTTTATATCTAATATAATATAATCTCTAGTAAAAGCTTAAGTAATAATAACCTATAGAATAATATTTAGTTATTAATATCTTCTTGCCTTTTTAGCTAAATAGTATATCGCTTAGGCTTATTACTATAATATTAGCTAGCTATTATAGTATTTCTATTGATATACTATTAAGTTGCTAATAGTAATAGTCTACCTTATAGTTAAAGCTCTACTTAAGCTAATTAAGTAATATTTATTTATAGATTGCTTATTTATCTACTTATCTAGCCTAACTTCTTATTATTGCCCTTATTTATATCTATATAGCTATATTATAGATGTTAAGTAAGTCCTAGGAGCTAAAGTGCTATACCTAATATAGTCTCTTTACCTACTATAAATTATAGTTAATATCTTCTTTTAAGTCGCCCTTCTAGAGTTATATAGTGTCTTCCTCTTTTATCTAGGCCTAACTAGTAGTAATAATCTTTTCTATAGTGCTATATCTCTTAATGTTATTACTATCTAATATAATACCGGTATTACTATTATCTTAGATAATCTAGTATTAAGTATACCTCCTACCTATTTAAGTCTATAGTATAACCTCTTTCTATTAGGTCTCTACTACTTTATATTCTACTTCTCTTTAATGGTAGATAATATTATCTTATATTACCGTTAGATATCTATATATAATATAGCTATACCCTCTTGATATTAAGAGCCATTTAATAACTATATTACTATCTTTTAGAAGCTTTAAGTTAACTAGATCTATTATATCTCTATTAATATAATAATTAATAATATCTTATAGTATACTGCTAGTTAGTTAATATATCTACCGAAAATACTTTATAAATATATCTAGCTGGAGTACTATTATATATTTCTAGTAAATAAGTATATAGTACTTATTATTAACCTTTATATACTTATCTATTGCTATTAAGTAGTACTTAGATAATTATAGTAATAAAATAGAATAAAGTAATAGATAGTATTATAATTCTAAGTTCTATATTATAGAACCTCTTTTACTAGACTGCTATAAACCTTAAATATAATGCTAACCCTAAATAACCCTAATTAACCTTAAGTGGGTTTTTTAACTAATTAGCAACTCGGCCTAGTAGTAAGTAATATTATAGTAATATATAGCCTATAAAATTGTATTTATATAGATGATTCTAATAGAATTATCTATAAATAATTCCTAGGTTGAAATAATATAACTAGTTTGTGCTACTAAGTGTGTATCTTCTTTAGGTACTCAATCCCTACAAACTGCTCTGTTGAGCTATCTTGGGATTTTGATGGTATGTTCTAGAGGAACTCTTGGATTAGAGCAATAGCAGTCTGTTTTAAATCTGATGGGATGCAATGAATGAAGTATTTCTCTTCGAAACAATTATCTGCGGCCTGATTGAAAGTGGCAATTTGTCTATCCAGTCGACATCTCAAATCCTCTAAGAAATCGGCGGGCCAAGCTGATGCCGCTCTAGCTACGACAAGGCTAGGATCCTTTGCCTGTGTAAACTCATTCAGCGTGGCTGTCTTTGGAGTCATCGAAAGTTTGCCAATCTCTGCCGAAACAGCTGCTCTTTGCGCGTCCAGCATGTCATTTAGACCTTTGTACTCGTCTGTGAGCTTGCCAGCATCCGTTTGGTATCTTGCAGCAGCCTGAGCTCTGTCCCTATCCGTCTGGTACTTCCACCATAATGAAAATAAATCGCTTTGCGTCTTTTGGAGAGCCCGCTCGCCGGCGTTGACTAATGCCTGCGCTTGGTTGGCTAACTTGACATGAAGTTGGTCTTCAGCAGATGGCGCCTGGGCCGGCCTGTCCTTCTCAACGGGGAACACATAGTAGAAGCCCCCGACAGACGTGGAGAAGTTATAATTCTGAACTTCGTCTTCACCGGCTTGCTGACCCGTCACGCTGTCGCTTCGCGCGCAGAGAAGCGATTCGATTCGGAAGATGTCATTCTCGAGTGGAGAATCCTAATTTGCATGAATAGAGGCCAGAACGCTATCCATTGGCGTTGTTCCCACAGCGATAGACATCTTGTATATCAGCTTCTCGATGAACTTATTGGCAGGAAGATTTTCCGGTTTTTTGCTGGCGGTATCGCCACCAATCCAACGATCATGCCATTGCACCTAGTACATAGCCCCATGGCAGATGGAACGCGTGTCAGTAGTGTCTTTCAACCAGGAACTAAGGTCCTCTATGTCATAGAGGATTACATTCAGTTCCAAAAGACACTTCACTCTCTCCTTTCCGCCGACTATAAAAGGATCATCAACGCTTTTACTATGCCAGCCAAGGATGTAATAATTAGCTATCGCATCTGTGAGAGCCTGGATTGTCCCATTCTCATTCTTGTAGCTGAAGTTGTCCAGTACGGAGAAAGCATTCGAATTATGAGGCTGGTAGTCAGGGAATAGCTGGTTTGAGCTGTTGAGCACATTGAGATCAATTTGATCATCTGTTGAGTGCGACTCATGCCAAGTTTTTGCTGACTCCTTGTACCCGATGAACACCTCGGCCTGTTTCTCAAGAAGTTCCTGGTCCGTGGCCCCTGCCTTTTCAGAGTTTGATAGGACGTAAGGGGATACATCAACTTGAAGGTCAATGTTACCGGGCAGATCATCAATCTGTCTCATTCGATCGCTCTCCACAACCCAGCCCTCGACCGGATTAACAAAATCTTGGGCACTTGCGGGCTTGATCGTGTTTTTGTCCAGGGTATGGATCACGAGCCACCTAGTGGGCACAGAACGGAATTGAGGAGCTGTAGGGTCATCCACAGCAGCTGTAGCTGTCGCCCTGAGAGCTACAGCCGGGGTAGCAGCGCTACCTGATCGATACAGCCGCGGAAGAATCCAGTGTAGGTATACACCGAGTCTCTCCTTTCGGATCTTTCCAGTTCCAAGATCCATAAGTCGCATGTTACGATTAGGCGGTGTCGCATTGGCCAGGTCGACGGCATCCAGCAGGTCATTCTGCAGTAGGTAATCTTTTGGGCGCAGGAAAGTATAATTCGGCTGAGTTATTGGGGCTATTTTCGCATCGAGTTCACCTCCGTCGCATACATCTTGGTTGAAAACAAAGGCATTCAACTTCATGGGAATGGTTACGTTGTCGTGGACCATCTTGCAACACGAAGAAAGGCAGTGATAAGACACGGCCTATAATCGATAAGAGAGTTTTACGGCAAATATTGACAGACTGTAACGGGCGTTCAACAAATGGTCTTTGGTATGGATGTTGGAACAGGACCAGTGGACTGCATGTAACACTGATTGCTCATTACAGGAAAGGTCTAAGGACAGCCGGTGGCAGAGAGTCATTTGACTACAGCTAGACAGCAACGTCGCCCAAGAGCCCGATTCCTTTTGTTGCATGGCATCGATCCATCACTGAATGTACGTCTAAAACACTTCTGCATGGTGGCGTTCGATAGTGGAGAAATATTGGATGTGACTGCTGTGCAGCGAGTCTAGCCCACTCTAACCGCGGCAGACAGGACGCAGTCACACAGTGCGCTAGAACTCATTAAGGTTGACCTACAAACAGCTTAGTGCAACCCAGAGGGCCATGCCTGCGTGGATGTGGTAAACCAGCTCTGAAGGCCGCGAAATAGACGAAGTATGCCCTTTACCTAGCCATTGGCTTTGCGTCCTCCCCATCGCTGACCCAAACTCAAGCTGCCGACTTGACCCAAAATCTACTTGCCCAATTTCAAAATCTATTCATCATCATCATGTTTCATTCACCCAGATACCTCTACTTTCGTCATGTTCAACGAGCCTTACGTAGGGAAGCGAGCATTAATGCTCCGCTTGACGAAAAGCTTGAACCTGGAGAGGAACATCTCCAATCATGCTATATTCCAGGAGTGCAAGCTGGGGAACATACTATCAATGTGACTCAAACCATTGACTCGGTAACCCTGCCGCCGACTGTGCAAAAGTTTACTGTTCTGGCTCCGCAGTACGTGCTGCCGGAGGACACCATTCACACTCTCTACCCACCCCAAGGCTTCACCGCTACTGCTGAAGCCCTCCCTCATGTCATCTTCAATGACCCAATCTTTCCTTGGGAACGCGTGGGTAGCTGGGACGCAATGAAAGATCCCCGACCCTACAGGATCGTCATCAAAGCGATCCTCTGAATACGTTTACCTGGAAAAGGGGCGTTGTCCATGAACAGGAACGAAATGTTGTATATAAGTGGGATGTCGCTGACCTCGCTGACCCTGTGACAAACGAGTCAACCGATCTCCGAATGCTTCTGATGGACAATTTCGCAGACGACTACATGGACCAGCTAAAGAACATGCCTGTTGAGCTCTTTTCGGATGACACAGCAACCTCGGCATTGATGGCATGGCAACTCAACCGACCTGCATATCTGCTACCTATCCAGATGTCACCTGAGATGCTGTCTCTAGATCCACGCTTGCCCGGGAACCTTCCTGTGTACCACAGAGTGCCACCAAATCAGCCAGCCCCGCCAAAGAACTCGCAAAGGACAGGTCCCCAGTATGGAGACAAGTTTGTTACTTACAAAGAGCGTAAGAGGCTTGCACGAGAAGGATCAGATGCACGGGCTCCTACAGTCATGTTTGATTCTATGGCTCGAACTACGATGGTGACGCCGGCGCCAAAGTACCTAGCGGAGCGTCTTGAAAGCGTGAAAGAAATTACTGAGAATGTATATCCGGAATTTCGATTCTTCTTCTGGTCGCTTCAGGACCCTGGCACGCCAGATATGCCTGGCAAGATCAAAATGCTGAAGGATGTGCAAGGCAACCCGTTACCTCAAAGCCTTATATTCAGCGTTCGAATCATTGAAAATGCCTTCAGGGAATTCCAGATCGACTACATCGAAATCACTATCCCACAAGGACCGGTATCTAAGACCACAGCCGCAGAAGCGTGCACACAGCCTCTTACAGCCCTTTATGATGGGCCAGGCGCAGCAATGCTCTCAAATCTGCGCTTTAACCCTCTAACTTATTTCTCCACCACTTATGACGAGCTTATTATCCGCTTGATCCCTCGAAGTCGCAAGACTTATGTCACTGCGGATAAGTGTGAGGATATGTCATTTCTTCTCTCTGGAGTTAAGGTCAACATGTCAAGTACGGAAATTAAAGTTAAGCCGACCATAACGATTCACTACCATAACTCCAGCACACAGAATCCTACGCAGTATCCGGTCCCAAGCATGGCTTTGACACCTGTACCACAACCCTGAAGGAAACAAGGCCTACATTTCATACCTAGAAATAGCATTTGATTACAATGGCTTACATTCTATATGCTACTTACTATCTATATGTAACCTCGATGTAAAGATAGCATTATTGCTTAGCTTAGGAGCCCTAAATTGAAATACCTCCCGGTGTGCATATTGGTCGAGTAAATCGTGGCATTTGTTGCGCTGTAGATTCTCGTGGACGTTTTGTTTGAGAGCAGCTAGATAGCGATCCCACGGATTATCATCTCCATATACTACGCAGTAGATAACGAAGTCCCATTGGTGAAAGCCTGTCTTGCACATTGTTATTATGGTGTCGCGCGTTAGGCTCTAGTCTATTTATTGTTTCGTGATAAGATAGTGGAGAGGTCTATGGCTGTAGATTTTGGAAATAGAGAGTGGAAGATGGGAGGGTGTATAGCTTAAAGTATTTAGGCGATAAGCACTTGTTAATATTGTTAAGATTAAGAGTGGATCTTGCTTATCCGAGATGTGTCTTTTGGGGTTTTAGCAAAGCTAGCAACATCTAGGTTTCCTACAATGTGAAACTGCTCATCCGCTTTGAGTTGGAAGAGCAGAGGTAACTAGCCAATCACAATTAGCCATTTATACCGCGCCACACAAGACTGCCACCAGTTCTGCTACAGCTTCAAACTCAAAACACCAAGATCAGGACATCACGTGCGGTATTGACAAAAAGAGATAAAGGACTCGAGAAGAACAAATAATAAGGTTGTACTGCGTAATCAGGGAATCAAACCCTGGGCTCCCCGACGCTGCTCGAATGGCAACGGAGAATTTTACCACTAAACCAATTACGCTTATCTCGATGGATTCCTCGTGGCGTCATTGGGCTCATGCAGCGATGCAGAATCCAAATTGATAAATATTAATAGAGATATCATCTCGATTTACTGATAGTGGCATTAATCTTTATATAAAAACAATAGAGAAACCAGGCCTCTTGTCCCCAATGGCTAATACAAGTCGTTTATAGTCTCGGCTGAGGTTTGCATTATCATATGTGGTCGGTTTGACGAACATCAGGCCTTGTCTTGAAACTGGTTGCTGGTTAGCAACATACCGCAACGAGTCAAGTCTTTCGTGATTCTAGCATTTTATTAATCTTAGAGATATTCCTTCCAGATAATAACATATTAACGACCAGCACGCTTGGTATTCACAGTGAATTGTAGTTGGAAAGTTTGTCCTTTCGTCCTCATCCCGTATAGGGTAGGCATCTACGCGTTTGATCTCACCCGCGTATCTCACCAAATTGCATCTTATCCTCACTTTCCCCCCAAAAGGCATCTGAGCACATGCAATTAAGATCTCGATTAAATCTTCAACGAAGTGATTTCAGCAATAACAAACTTGGATAAGCTCTTTTTGGCTTTCGCCGGAGTAAGCCGCCCAGCGCTATCATTAACGGTCACCCCATTGGATGTTAAGCGTCAATCGCCCTATAATTACGTCAGTAATCATACCTTACATTCATTAAACTAAGCAAGCGGCCTCTAATTTCAGTCATTACTGTATATAATACTTTTTCTTTGAATTATAGCTACTCTATATAGTCTAAAAATAGTCTTTATTTATTAAAGCATAAAAAAGTAGAGATTTCTAAAACCTAATTAGTGGTGTAATTCTAGATACACCGAGCATAGTAAAATTAGGTAATTACTATATACACCCTATAAGCTTAGCCTGTGTATAAGAAACTGAAGGGAGTGTGTAGGCAGACAACCAATTCTAATCTCTACTGCACTTACTGTAGTAAAACAGACGGGATTAAAACACACTGAAGACTCCAGGGAATGGTTAACCACGAATGATAGAAGCACTATACTTTAAAGTATTTAAAACTTATATAAGTCTTAAAGCTAGGGCCAAAATGCATACCTAGCCAATAGCTTATTATTTCCATTAGTGTATTACAGTGGTACAGTACTGTAGTGAAAATTAGTTTAAAGACAATAATTATATAAGACACTAGAATGTAATGCTTAAATCTATAGAAAAAGGCATTATTTGAAATTTGGTTATAATCTTATTTAAAGAGGCCATATCATCAATATCACTATATAATATTCTTTCTGCTTATTGGTACTCACTCTAGACCGTTAATAGATACTATACGTTACTATCTTATCTTCTCCGGGCATATCAAAATCCACAAGTGAAGTGGTGGGAAAATTCATCTTTGGGGATAGAGGAACACTATTTACACAATGGTAACAATAAACCTAGGTAATACGGACAGCTGAGACATCTAAAACCTATTGTTGCCGCTTATAACTAGAAATATTCTCGTGTTTATCCTATTCCCTTTCTTCCCATTGGCGTTTATCCTCCTTTACCAGTCAATAGAATTAGGGAGGTATATTATTATATCTATTTAGGTTACCTCCTGCCTATATTTAAACTATATTAAAGCTATATCTTACCCTAACCCTATTGATACCACCAATATAATTAACTACTAGTTATCTTGAGTTAGTTAGTAATTAGTTAATATTAACTAATTTTACTATCTTAATAATAGATTTCTACTAATAACAAATAAGATTAATCCTCCCTATACCTCCTCTGTTATAACGTTATAGCTAGTTATATATAGCTTAATATGCTAGGCATAAGCTCTACTTGTCTTGTCTAGACTAGACCTTAAGCTTCTGTATAAAAGCAGTATAGAGTTTAAATCTTACTATCTTTGGTTAAAAATAGATATAAAGTGTTTCAAAATAAAATACAGTATCCTTTTATAGAATATACCTATTATTAAAGATAGAAATATCTATATAATACTAATAATATTCTGGCCACTTGGTACAGTCAATTAGTAGCGACTAGACCCTTTTTAGCGATATATTAATTTATATTTTAGTGTATATAAAGATAACTACTAAGACCGGTAAATATTCTAGAGGCTAAATAATTTATTGGTCTAGGGAGTATATCATTATACTTATTCTCTTTTTAGATCACTCTAGATAATTATAATTAGATTTAGTTGTTAAAACCTTCTTGGTAGTTAAGTACTAAAAGCAGTATATTATAGTATATAATAAATAAAGTCTAGGGTGGGTACATCCAAGAGAATCTATAGTTCAATCATAAGGATTGGTTGTAATCCCTTAAAACTCTTGCTAAGTCGTCTTGAGTGGTATACAGCTAATAATTTATTGTATAGATAATCACGGGACATTATGTATAACTTTTTGCATTAACAAATAAGTCAATATAAATTATATAATGATTCTTCTTTACTTCCTGATTACATCTTATTACCGGTGGCAAATAACATTCATCTATATAACCCCCAAGCTTCTATCCGACATAGTTATCGCTAGCCAGTCTAGTAAATACGAGTCTATCGGATCCATACCGGGAGAGATATCAGCAAGCACCTTTTGACCCCACCCTTCCAAGAACCAAAATTTTATTCCAGCAAGATGAAGTAAAGCTGCATAATGAGCCAGGATACCTAAAGCGCTAGGATCTTGCTCCCGAAGGTGGTCTAGAAACTCTTCTGTCAGTGAAATGGGCCAGCTTAGACAAAACCTCAGCTCCGCCGAACCCGTCTTCCAATTCGTCTTCTCGATCCACCCAATGGTATCAGATATTGTATTCATGCACACTACACCCGTGTTTAGGCCTGTATTCAAGGGGACGCTGTAATGCTGCAGTTGGTTGATGACGGTGGTTAGGACCGGAGCCACGTCATCCTGTTCCCCCATCATGAACAACTCTTGCAACACTCCTTGCATCAAGACGTCTTTGTAAGACTCCAGAATTGTGTTCATGCCTCGGATCAAACAAAACACATCAATGAGTTCGGCCAGTGTTGAATTACAGGCTGTGTCGTCTGCGGATAACGCGGCGAATGAGCATATAGACAATAAAGATGAGGCGGCAAAAAACGCATGACAGTTATCCATATTAATGTGTGACAGAGCGTCCTGAAGTGAGACGAGGGCATCATTTTGGTGCTGCGAAGCGTAAAGCAAATAGCGACGTCGTTCTGCTTTTGATGAACTGTAAAAGGCCACGTGATATGCTGATGTTGCTAGGACTTGGTGCATGAGAAAGGTATGCTTTGATGCTAGTTGGGGAACTTTCGTCTGCCATACATCACATACTTCTGTTCCTCGAGGCAGACTTGTGTATGTATAGCATGAATAATGATGCATGAGTTCGAGGTCGATCTTCCAATTTTCTGTTGAATGTAAAGCTAATGTCCTGATAGGCTGAGTTGAAGGACTGGAGGCCGTATCGGATAAACTTTCAGCAAAGAGTTCATGCACCGCTTGAGCGACGGAAGAGAAGCGACGTCGGTTCTGGGCAATTGGCTCGCTGTCCACCTACGACGCGATAAAAGTCAGATATTGGACCTTTGAGTGACTCATAGGAAGTATTACTTCGTCTTTATCGCAAGCTGGCTGCTGTTTCGCTCGAGATTGTTGTGATACCATACCGTCAAGCAGTTGCAGAGTGCATCTCACGCCATGACGCTTGCAAGCTGAGCAAGGTCGTTTTTCATCACACTGTACGGTATAAAGATCAGTACAAGGTTATTCGAAGTATTTTGAATGGTACATTGATGCTCACCTTTACTCTACGTTCCTTACATGATTGACATCCTGAACGCGACTTCTTAAAACCTAAGCGCGGCGGCATTTTCTATGGTTGGTGTTGATGTCTCCTGAAGTAAAGTAGATAAAAATGTTGATAAGGGAAACCGAATGCGAAAAAGATGATTTGAGGGGCTAATAAGTACCGTGATGTGATTGAACAATTATTAATGGAGTTAATAGTAATGAGATAAACCGAGACCGAAACCGAGACCGATCCGGAAAAGATTTTACGCTAGAAAAGGAATAGGCATTTCTATAAATAGAACACTACAACTTAATAAGTTGAGAAATGATATGGGTTCAATAGCAAAAGATCACAATGATGACATTAATTGACCAAGTTGTGAAATTCATACGATAATCAACTAACCACCATTTATCTATATCTCTACATTACCATGTACAATGAGAAATTTGTGTAATCTTACTCTAGATTGCATATTCTTGAACCACATTTGTCCCCAGACTGCTTTTGATTGTAAATCAGACCTAGCCATATCTCTTAGTACGTTCCTCGCTCATCGGAGCGGCTGTAGAAGAAGAAGCGGTCGTGTCATCTCGCGCACTAACCATTGCCGTCTTGTAATCCCTAAATTCGAACCAAGAAATCCCCGCTGCAAATGATGAGAGTTTACTACACAAGCAGCGATTTAGTCGTCATCCATCTCGTCGTTTCCAGCGTGATACCATAAGTAGACACAGAACTCGGTGATTATAATCAGGGGAGGCACTAACCACATAGCGATTCCAAGAGCGAAGATGACCCATCCCAGAGCGCATGTAACTCCGTCGCATGAAGCTGTGTTTGCCTGCATGGTCATGAATACCACAGCGGACCAGAACACGATTTCTAGAATGTTGAGGATCAGGTTCGCCTTGAAGCTCATCCACTTTCGGAAGTACTTGGTGTGCTGGCTCAGGACCTGATAGAGGATGAGGATAATTGATTTTGCGGCCTTGCCACATGTCAGAGAATCCTTCTTGGTTTACTGGTGGACGATCACATACCATGCCGAGAGCCATGCTGCCAGATCTGGTTCTCGGACCATTTCGATTGCGCAGTACAAGACGTACCAAGCCAAGAATCAAGACTATCAGGGATACAATAATACCGACAATATGTATTGGCAGTTTGTATTGGGGTTGGAAAACGCGTCTCAAGAAGCTGGTCTTGACAACAGTTGTGTGTGCCATTGTGTTGGTTCTTGGGCAGACAAGCTTAAACAGAGAGTTGAGAGGACTGAGCGGAGGTTAAGTGGATATTGGAGTTGATACTGGATTGAATTACCATCTGGTCGTGAAAAGCAGCCGTTTTATAGATTGGAATCTCGTTTGAAAGTTTGACGCTATCTATGCTTAGACTGTACATAGCCTTCAGTTGAATAAGCCATGTAACCAAATATTTCTCTCGTTGCATTTGTTGTTGTGTCTCGGTAGTTGGATGGGATGTGTTTTCCGCGTCAGCCCTGAGCCTTGGCGTCTGGCTCGGTTTCGGTCTCGAGTTCTAGCGCCCTGACCTGCGGGCGTGACAGTGTAAATGATTTGGGGGAACGGTAGATCATTACTTCACTAAGACGTGTTAGGCAGTTGATGATAGATGCTTAGAAGGTCATAATGCCGCCAATCGATACAAGTGTGTATCTAATGTGGCTGATGTGCCAATGTCGGAATTGCTTTAGATCTAGAAGCAAAGTCGGCGCCTAAGTTCTCAAGTGCCAACATAATATATATTCACTGTCTTTATTCTCGGCCTTATGACGCTTAGAGCTTGCACCTCTTGTATATATCTATGGATACTATAAACCCAATCTTTCAAATTGTACATTGTTTCTCCTAGAATGGTTAGAGTTATATTCGCTGCTACATGCCTCGCGATATCATGCATACAATTAGACATCATGTATATAACCTCATAGAGGCGGTTTGTAACTAAATTTCGGCATGCAAGGTTCCACAATAATGCAGCTTGCGCAGCGTGTTACGTAGGGAGGAGATTACCAGCCATTAGGTCTCGGTCTCGGTCTCGGTTCCGGTAATCCCTGGACATACAGCAAGCCGCAGGACGTCAACATTAGTCGTACCAAAATACCTAAAAGTACGTTGGAGTAATAAAACTCCTCATCTTACGTCTTTTTAAGCTTGTCTACTAGCTTCTTTTACCAGTTTTGCGACAATAGGCGGCGACAACACGATGGCATCCAACAAATCTCAAGACACAGAAAACACAATTATGGCGAACGACAACGACGGAAGCAATGACAACAACCATCATTTCATAATAGGATGGGAAGCGCCCACTGAAGAAGATCCCGAAAACCCTATGAATTGGTCAAAAGGACGTAAATGGAGTATCATTGGGATCCTCTCCTTCATTACCTTTTTAACGTACGTCGCTTCTGAATGTCTCAGACACCATACTTATATTCTTGCAGTCCTTTAGCATCCTCTATGATGGCACCAGGTGTCCCGGAGATTATGGCCGAGTTTAAGGATTCCAGCACCGAGTCATCAACATTTATAGTATCCATTTTCGTCCTCGGATTTGCATTTGGACCACTACTGATGGCCCCGTTGAGTGAAATCTACGGCCGGACACCTGTATACCACGTATGCAATTCATTGTTCGTTTTGTTCACGGTCGGCTGTGGTCTATCCCAGGACGTGGGAATGTTGATGGCATTCCGCTTCTTATCCGGTTTCGTCGGTGTTGCAGTGGTTACATGTGGGAGCGGCTCCATAGCAGACATGGTACCCGCTGAGGAACGAGGTGCAGCAATGGCGGTTTGGTCCATAGGCCCAATGCTAGGTCCTGTCGTTGGTCCAGTATGCGCTGGATTTTTGGTTGAAGCCAAAGGCTGGAGATGGGTGTTTTGGGTCACAACCATTGTGGTAAGTTACACGTCCTGTACCATTGGCATGAAACTGTGTCATCGGTGACTGACTTGAGTCTCTAGGCTGGAGTCGCGGTTTTGGCATCATTCTTGGTCCTTCGCGAAACATATTCCCCAGTCCTTCTCGAGCGCAAAGCGGCCAAGTTACGCAAGGCAACCGGCAACAACAAATATCGTCCGACAGACACACAATCTACACCGCGGGAAGTATTTCTAGCTACTATCACTCGACCGGTCAGGATGTTCATCTTCTCGCCCATTGTAATGATGGTCTGCGTGTACATTGCGACACTTTACGGAATGCTCTACCTACTCTTTACAACCTTTACGTTTGTATACAAGGATATATACGGATTCGACTCTGTAGGAGCAGGTCTTTCTTTCATTGCTGGTGGAGTAGGTAACTTACTGGGTTTATTCTTCGTTGGCTTCTTTTCCGATAGGCTGATAAGACATGCCAAGCTTGAAGGTATCCCAGTCTCAGCTGAACAACGAATGGACTTGAGACTGACTGTTCCCACTGCGCTGTGTCTTCCTATCGGCTTGATCATATACGGATGGACAGCCGAGAACCGGCTGCACTGGATCATGCCCATGATAGGAACATCAATTCTTGGCTTTGGCATGATTGGCATCTTTATGATATCTCAAACTTATCTAGTGGATGCATTCACAGAGTATGCAGCTTCAGTGACTGCTGCTAATGCTGTATTGCGAAGTTTACTTGGAGCTTTATTGCCTTTAGGTGGCTTAAACCTTTATAATGAGCTTGGCTTGGGATGGGGAAATACGATTCTTGGATTCATTGCCCTTGCGTTAGCTCCTGTTCCATGGTTGCTATTCAAGTTTGGAGGGAGAATTAGATCCAGCTCGAAGTTCCGGGCTGAGTTCTAGGTCATTACCATTATTATAGTATTGGTAATATATTTCTACAAATATCCTAGAGTTATAGCAACAGATTCCTTGAGTAGACTTTTATAGCTCTTAGAACAGCAACAGGTTTTAAGCTTGATTTAATACTCCGGATCAGAAGACAAGGTAGCTGTTAAGTCGTATCTCAGTGTTGTTAAAGTTACTGATCCGGATATAGACTTGATCGATAAGCAATACAAACACTTCAATGGAGTTTTCGTCATTGCATTGCTTATAGCCATCACTAATGATGTGGCTTCAACAGGTGTATCTAAAGAAGTTAGAGACACCATACCCTAACAAGTAATACTAGTGCAAATTAAAGCTAGAATAATTTAATAAGCTCTAAGGATAGAGATTTATAACTATTAATCAATAGATATAGCAAACTAAGTCTTTTATCTTTAGCTCTAATGAATTTTACACTATTCATAGTATAATATCTTTACCTCCCGATATATAGTGGAAATAATATATCTATCCTCTTACTAAACAAGCCAAAGCTTTATATACCCCAGTCCTTTAATATACTGTTGTAATAAAGAGCATCTCTATTATCTAAGACGTCTAGAAATTAGATTTCTGTTAAACGACGGCCTTAAACCACTATTATTATCTACGCAAAGCAAAATTCAAATCTATTGGGTTCACAGAAGTGGGACTTTCACATAGCTAGAAAGACAAAACCGTATTTCTATAAAGTTTACTGCTGGATTGCTAAGAATCACAACCTCGTGTATCCGCAGTACCTAGCCTCACGTTGCCGAAAAAAAGAAATCGATTTCACACAGAAATTTGTCCTTTGTTTCCTAAAAGTCGGCTTTCAACTAAAAGCAAGAGTAGGATCCACTGAAGTAGTCTTACTGGATTTCCAATGACAGGTTTGTCGGAACTCTCCGTTTCTGACTATTTAAGTACCGACAGAGAACAGTAATTGCCGGGCGATAGGATGTCGAGTGTTGAAAATCCCTTTGATCGCTTTTAAGAAAAGCACAGCTGTATGATAATAAAACCTAGAGGATATATTTCCGATAGACAGGTGTTTTCAGGAACAGCGCTATAGCTGTCGCCTAAGTTTCTATATCTTACTGTAATGTTGCCAGGTCGTAGCGATCTATGGTAGAGTTCTTCATTACGGCTAGAAATTTCCAGCAATGCCATCCTTAAGCGTAGCCGACGTCAACTTGCGCAAAAACTGTATTGTCATCCAGATATCTAAACTAAAAGGAAATGAGACTACTGTTAAGATCCGGAAACCATATTCTCCTTGAGTAAGCTAGATATGCTGTGGTTTCTATGATGCAGAGGGTTCAGTGTTCTAATCTTCTAGTTCCTCTAGGTGAAGGTGAATCTAGGAGATTATCGACTGTAATTGTTCCCGACTTGTTGAGTTGTAGGGAAGTTTTCAGGACGGCGAGAGTCTATAGAGATCGAGATTGTATCGTCCCTAGCCTATAAGATGGTATGAACGTATCGGACATATCCATTAAGCTAACTCGTATCATCTGCTGGGAGTGGTCTACTGTGGCATGACATAGGCTTCAGGTGGAGACACTATTAGCAAAGGTTCAAGACGGAACTTAGGCCACTCCGGCGCTCATCCTCTATGTGCTTTGCCCCAAGCCTATCTATAGCCTCTCCTTGTTGCTTTGGAAGTGGCTAATGACGCCTTGTTCGGCCGGCGATACGCACCGCAATATATCCCCTCTGTTACGCCATGCCTTCAACAGACTCGAAATGGGTATAGTTGTTCAGGGATGGGTGCCAAACATGGAATCTTTCAAGATGAGGGACCAGATAGATTTGGCAAGTCAGAGCTACTTCAGTCAACTGGAATAGTATCGCCATGAGTGAGTTATCGCGCCACAAAACAGAGTCCGTCTTGGTACTAAGTGAGAGGCGTTGTAAGATTTGGCGCAATCACGACGCCAGCGTGGCGGATTGAATTTATCCCGGCGTTTGTGGGGTTCCTCGTCGTCTTGTATCTAATGGTCATAGAGTCAGCGACTAGATCGAAGCTAGACGGGTCTATAACTTCAGTTCGTGCCTTGTGTCAATCAGTATCGACGGGAATATAGGATGAACCCTTCAATTGCATAGCTGGATGTAAGACTTTACAACCGTGAGGCTGTTGGAATCGTGGGGTGTATATTCCGAAGGTGCTTACGTGTAGTCCCTAGCGCAATTCCCGGGATCTTAAATAATAGGATACCTACTGTTAAAGGTGCCTTTTCGCTATGCTTCGAAACCACAGTGTTCCCTGCCGTTAAATCGAGAGCATACTTCAGAGCAAGGAACAGAACTGGCACATTTTATAGAATAATCGCCCCTATAACTCCATAAGGTTGTCGAAGAGTAATGTTTAAATGACCAGGTATGTTCAAACTACTCATTCCAAGCATTGCAGCCCTAGCCTCGGCGTAGTAGTTAAATTTATTAGCAATGGCAAAAGCATTAAAGTGACCCTTCACTGGTCGTCCCATTGAAATCGCCTTAAGACAGGCCAGTTTATGGCGAGACTTGATGAGGAGCGAGGTAAGTTTCTTGAAATAGTGGTCTCGGTCTTCTGGTGAGAGGTCGGACCATGCTCTGAATGCGGCTTTTGCTTCTGCGACGATAGCCTTGGTGTCGCTTTGAGTTGCTTTGTGTACTATTAAATAGTGACTAATCACGAATGGTGTTATTGAAGTAAAATGAGAGTTCTGGACGTACCCTAGGGTATAACTTGTGGTTTAATGGCGACTTTAACTTAAATGTCTACTTGTCTAATGACTCAATAAACTATATATATTAGTGCTGTCATCTTGCCATAGGATTGCTTTTTTTCGTACCTTACCATTAATAAAAAGACAGGTCTCAATCTCGTGTAGGGTCTTTACGGCCGGCATATTGTGGTATTCTAATAAATAAGACTATTAGATTTAGCTTCTTATAGTCTTAGGGCGTAATTATATTATATTAAATTTCTTTATAGCTAAAGAGTATATCTAGTAATACTATCTAGAATCTTCTTGAATAGTATATTTATATTATTTCTTTATATACTTCTAACCTAATAAGATATATTAAAGTTACCTATTTAGTTATATTTATTTCAGTTTTAATTATTCTTGTGATTTATAAAATTTTAACTGTATATCTTAAGAATGTAATGCCTAGGCCTATTTGAATGTTAATAACTTGCGATAAAGTGTAATAATGAACTTATTCTTTTAGGGTCTTAGACCCGGATGTTACCTGCTAGGCGCTTTTATGGTACTCTTCTGCTTAAGTAAGGCCGTATTGAAGAAGAAGCTAAAGTATACATATAGAAAATCTAGGGTTAAAAGAAGGTTAAGACTCTACTTATTAAAATATATATAAATAGTGCTTAGGGACTTTATAACTATAATGAGTTCCTTATGTAATGAGATTATACAAGAAAGCCTATTATAACATTCTAGTCAGTAAAGAGAGTTAGCAGTGGTTATAGATATCCTAGTAGTATACTTATGTTTCTATAGCTTGAGAGCATTATTGTGCTATAATAGTCCTTAGAAACACTAAACCTTCTAAATAGAGAGTGAAAACTGAGGTGTTACAGGGAATTCAGGATGTCTACGCCCTTAGAAAGCAATAAATAATAAATCTAGTCATGTATCTTACGTAACTCTGTGAAATGGAACTCCTAAGGCGATACAGAATCAATAAATATCATTATCACCACTTCTTTTTAGATTAACTACTTGGCCTGTTCTGCTAGATTATTATACCTACCAACATAACTCAGTCTATCTTAGACTCAGGCAGGACGCATAGAGTCTACATGGCCCTAGTCTCCTCTACGACTAGAACTCTTATGGTATGTCTAACCTCTGCCCTGTCTCGCCATTACTCTTCTCATCGCAACTAGCAGACGGTTTATCCTCCGCACTTGGTGTACTCGCGGTAATTCCAGGTTCTTTGCCCCTACCTACCATAGCTGACTGTACATGATTTGTCATGAAAGCAGAAGCATCCTCAACAAACAAGGCACATATGACAGAAATTACACTAAAAGGAATGGTAATGTAAAATACAAACTGAAACGCTCGACCATAAGCAGTCCGGACAGCTGTACGGAGGATCTCTTCGAGGGCTGGAGTCATCCCTGGAATGCCAGTGAGCGCATTAGGGACGCCGAGATTGTGTTGAATGGTTCCTGGGATAATAGCCGCCAAATCTGAGGGACTAAATCCGTTACTGAGGGCTGCGCTGCTGATCTCTTCTCCAGAATAAAGTCTAAACTTGTCGGTAAATATGGTATTAAAGATAGCATTTCCAACAGCGCCACCAGTTGATCGGAAAGTTCCGACTAGGCCGAGAGCCACACCTAAGCGTGAATGTGGTACGTGTAAGCTGGCGATGGCGTACCCCAGAATAGTAATCAAAACAAACATAGGGACACCAAAGGCTGGTACAAATGCCCAAGCCAGCTTGTGATTCGGGTTGACGGTTGCAGCGCATGCGGCGATGAAAACAGCCTGGAACACCGTGCCAACCACAAACTGCCACTTAATGTAGCCAATCTTATGCGAGAAAAGAGGGATCAAGCAACCAGCGACTCCTTGCATGATGGTATTCGGGAGAGACAAGACGCCGATTTGGATACCGTCCGTGGTAAACATGTAAAGTGAGCCCTGAGGGAGCAAAGACGCAAGAGCGTGATAATTCATTCCCGCAATAAACAAGACCACAAGGATCAGTAGATAGCCTCGGACGATAGCGAATAGTTGGTAAGGGAACATCGGAGATTTGGCCCAGTAGAAGTCGTAGCCAAATGCAGCAGTAATCACAGCAAAGCCGAGCACAATGGGTGTAATTGTTCCAGCACTCTTCCAAGGATGCTCAGCAGTGCCACCCCAGGTCAAGCCAAGCAAGAATGTAGCCAGGCCGGAAATAAAAAGGCCGAGGCCAACAAAATCAATTTCCCGGAACTGCATCCAACGCGTCTTTTCGAAATCTCCCCGGGGATGTGATGTAGGCCAGTAGAAGGTGGCAGTACCAACAAAAGCAACTGCCTCCACGATGATTGCCATATAGAACAACCATCTCCACGTGGCGTACTCGTACAAAGCGTTAGATAGAATAACAGATATCACTGCCCTGTGAAGTGGTCTGGTCAGCAAGGGTTGAGTGATTTGGACTTGTGCATACATACCAGGGCATAGCAATACCTCCCTCTAGAATACCTAACCCAAGAGACCGCCACTTATTTGGAAGCATCTCAGGAACACCGGCATAAGAGACAAACACAAAGCCAGTACCAAACCCAATCAGAGTCTCGGCTGCAATCAAGCTCGAGGTGCTCTGAGCGGTTCCTCCCACGATGTTGCCAACTAGGACAATTGCTTGGCCTGCAAGAATGATGTTTCGGCGGCCAAAAAGGTCGCTGAATGGACCTCCAAGGGAGAAGGAACACGCTGTCGAGACCGACCAAGCTCCTACGACCCAAGGAAGCTTGGCTTGATCACCAAGATCTCTAGTAATCTGCTCGATGATACTGGCGACTGAGACAAAGGGAAGTCCAACAGCCGGACCAAACGATAGAGCCATAGACTTGGGAAACGGTCAATTCAGTGTCATACAAATTGATGGGTGAGTCTACATACGAATATGGCAATCCATACTCGAGACCCTACTTTGGGCTGAGTAGACGGATTGAATTCAATAGCGGCATGGTGAGGATCATCTTCGAGCTCAAGAACTGCCCGATCAACTTGGGGCGGTAGCGAACTAGCCATTGTCGAGTTTGATACACTAACTGATAAATTAAATAAACAGTAAAGGAATGTTAATAATTAATCAGAGTATACAATGCTATAGACTTAATGCTTCCCCGACACGACTGACTGCACCTAACCCCTAAATAAGCAATCAACAGGTACGTATAGTTACATCAATAATGTCTTGTCTGTGGGGTTTAGATCATTTACACTGCCGAGTGGGGATGGTCTAGATTGGAATCTAGGTTTAAATGGAATGCGGGGGTGGGGCACTTGTTTGCGGGGAAGTCACGAGAGTGGGACTTGGTTCTCTATAGAAATTAGAAATAACTCTGTGAAACGGATCATTCGGAAGAAAGATAGGAAGGGTGTAGTATAAATAGAGGGTTAAATTACAATTGCTGAAAAAAGACAGTACTTAGAGAAATAGAATAATTATTTTAGTGCTGACTCTAAATAAAAAAGTACATCCCTAAATAGAATCAAGTACTCCTGAAGATAAATTGCTAATCTTTTTGGAAATATAAATATAAATATAAATCTTAAACTCTTAATAATATCCCTTTTATATAGTTTCTAGAACTCTCTAACAGGTATTAAATTTTTACTTCATCCTTAGGATAAAATTTCAAATAATATATACTTAAAGGTAAGTTAATTCTTTTATATTTTTATTCTCAGTCTAGGGTATCTATACTTAAGTAGCAGTATTACTAAGCTACTATAGGGAGCTACTTCTATTTATACTAGTACTATATTAATTTATTTTTCTTTAGTTGTATTTAGTTAAGAATAGCTTGCTTATTATACTCTTAACTTCTTAAATAAATAAGTATTATAAATACCTAGAATACTAATAGTTATATAAGTCGGGTGTATATTTCTTCATAAGATATATCACAAGAAATCAGGTCTCGGGATTAAATGTATTCATAATTGCACTCAGGGTACCTTAGCTCAGCTAATATCAGACTCTGAGTTCTAGACAGTTGATTTAAATGCAGTAGTTTTAGGTCTTACTATAACTAATAACCTCAAAACTGTCTTAAAAAAGTAGAGTTTAACCCTATCGCAATCTACAATAAGTACAAACAGTGATAGGTTCTGTATAGCAGCTTTATGGTTTCATTTTATCTTTCTATAAATAAATATACTTAGTATAGAATGCTAATCTGAGATAGAAATCCAAGACTGCCTTGATATAATTTAAGACTAATGTTCTTTGTCAATTGTAGTCAATTGCAATATATATATCTCTATATTTTTAAACTGCTGTTTCTTACACTACCCTTCTCTAAGTTTCCGCAAAGTTCCCAGAATCTGTTTCGTGTATCACTCAATCCATTGTACGTGAAGATCATCTCTTGGACCTCTGGACTAGCCCACTTGTCAGGGAGCGGCTTTCCCGATTTCATAGCGGCCTTAAACTCCCTGTCTCTCTGCTCCTTGGCCTCGCCATTATTTAGATGTAGAGTTCTTGCAGTGGCAGCAGCCAGATCAACAAGAGTGGAGGTGCGGTCCTTTCTGAGAAGCTCATACACCTTCAGTGTTTGCGCTATATCTCCGCGATCTGCTCCACCGTTAGCAACCAAGGAAAATACCTCGGCTATTATCGCGCCGTCCTCAATTGCCATGGCGGCTCCTTAGGATAGATGAGGTAAGGTCGGATGGCAAGCATCACCTAGTAACGCGACACCACCTCGAGTCCATGTTTCCAGAGACTTATGGCTTCGCAACCGCCATTCAACAACTTCACCCTCTGGAATTAGGTCTAGGAGCTTCTGCACCACAGGGCAAAAGTCAGCATAGACCTTCTTCATTGCCTTTTTATCAGCTTGATTCGTCCAGGTTGAGTTAATTGGCCCTGCAAAGTTTATATCTGGCTGGGCGGTAGCAATATTGTACAAGGTGTGGTTGTAGATGGGGTAAGCGATAAGATGGCGTCCTGGTCCTATCCAACGGTGAACTGTATCACTGTCAATCAACTCGAGTAGTTCAGGATATGGTTCCATCTGTTTCCGTTCAAGGATGATGCGGTAGGCCGCGGTACCAGTCTCCTCGACCTCGGCTTTAAGGCCCAAATCACTCAACATCGACTCTCGGACTGCAGACTTAATACCATCCGCACCAATCAAGATGTCAGTCTCGATTGTCTGTTCGACATCGGCATTATCTTTGACCACAAATTTGGTGTTACCAGGCTCGTAGGATTTTATACTCTGCAATGTCTGGTTGAAATGAAAGTGAACACTAGGTTCAGACTTGGCGGCATCGTAGAGGACAGTGGCAAGTGAAGCACGATGGCCAGCATAATGTGCATAGCCATATTTTAGGCCAACATCGGCCATAGATACGCGTGCTAATTCCCGGTCTGAAGTGCCGTCAATGATGCGCACCTCTTTGACAGCAGTAGCCTCCTTTTGTACAACAGATCCTTGCCAGATGCCAAGCTCATCCAGCACGCGGATCAGGTTGGGCGCAATCTGGATACCTGCACCGACAAAGCCCAGAGCGGGCGCGTTCTCATAGACGTGGATTTGCTTGAAACCCTTCTTGGCGAATGCAACGGCGGCGGTAAGTCCGCCCATACCTGTAGATTATGCATATTAGCGCAAGCCGACCAAAGCTCTATTTGTGCGACTCCTTCATATTTGATCTGACTTACCTGCACCAATAATGGATACGCAAAGATCTTTGTAGTTGGTCATGGTAGTTTGAGACTCTAGGTGTCCTTCGCCGTAGATTAACAGAGAACTAGCTAATCTTGATTTGATTGGAATGAGGCTCAAGGAATATTTAGGGCAATGATATATCTGGTTGCAGACATATCTTACATCAAGTTACTAGCTACTTTTATTCTTGGTTCATATATGCCGTGATTTATTGCCGAGCCTGAATGTTAAATTGCAGTATGTGGAGATTGGAGATTGTGCTTTATGTGGGGCCCCTAATGAGCGAGACAGGCTAGACAGGATTCTCTCGGTGGAATTAAGCTACCAAGGACACTAACTTAGTAACTCATATCCGTACATTGTGGAGAAAAGGGATAGAGTAATTCCAACTGCCGAAGTAATAAAGATTAAAGATAGTTTACAAAAAGTTATAAATCTATTACTAAGCGTAAGAGTACGGAAAGTAAGTTTAAGTATTGAATTAAATACATATTAGATATAACTGTCTGTCTTTTACTTAACGAGGTCTCTTATCTACTAAAGTGGAGAATATCAGGCATGAGGCAAACAGGTAGAGTGTACAACCTATCTACTATATCTGGTACGGTTTAAGGTCCTGCGCAACTTCAAAGTCTGCCTCGGTTTTCGCCTTTAATTCCTCGACTGATGTATGGTTGGCAATTTCTATTAGCTTTAACCCCTTCGGCGTGATATCAAATACTGCTAGCTCAGTAATGATCCTGGAAACACATTGTCTTCCGGTTGGGGGGAAGGTGCAGTCTATATTGAAGGTCAGCAACAAATATAAGTTCTCCACCTGGCTAGTGGATCTTACTATTAAGAATTTTCGGGTTGCCTTTCTTGTCGATATGATCCTTGGGTCAGATTAGTAAATGCATCCAGAGCCAAGCAAGATAAAGGATTTGAGACCGAGACCTACCATTGTAACGACTACTTTGGTCTTCTTGGGATTTGCAACAAGGTCCATAGCACCACCAATACCCTTCACCTTTCCAGGTAACATAAAGTTGGCCAGGTCTGAACAATGTAAGCAGAGGGACTAAAGCTGGATTCACGTTACGGCTTACCGCCATTCTTAGCGACTTGCAATGCTCCCAGCATGGTTAGGTTGATTCTTCCGGCCCTTACCATCCCAAAGCTCTCGTGACTCCCAAAGAGAGAGGCACCTGAGGTGAGAGTAATAGTTTCTTTCCCGGCATTAATGAGGTCAGGGTCTTCCTCCCCAGGTATTGGATATCCTCCCATTCCCAGGATACCATTCTCAGACTGCAAGGTAACCTCAACGCCCTCGGATACATAGGCTGGTGTAGCTAGAGGTATGCCAATGCCAAGGTTGACATACATGCCGTCTTTGAGTTCTTTGGCGGCGCGCTTAATGATTCTCATACGTCTTTCCATGACGTCTCCCGATACGCCAGCTACTACATACAGTTATTAAAGACATCTTTCATTCCGGTGAGACACTAGAACATACCTTGTTTTGCGACCTCTTGGGTGGGCTTTTGGTAAGTAAGCTTCTCAATCTTTTTTCCTTCCGTGCTCAAGATAACCTTATCCACATATATACCTTGCAAATGGATATCCTCAGGCCTGATGCCACCGACTGCAACAATCTCATCGGCCTCAACAACTGTGTACTGAGCGTTTTTTCCCATGGCTTCATTAAAGTTGTTCTGCGCACGACGAAACTGGCAATTTCCGAGACGGTCCGCCTTGTTGACCTTGACGAGTGCCACATCACCAAAAATGGCTTCCTCCATTATGTATTGCTTACCACCGAAGACTCGGGTTTCCTTTTTTGGGGACAATTCTGCCACAGTGCCATCTAGATCGAACTTGACTGGAAGCTCGCCAGATTCAACTATAAACATATTAGTATGATAAATCTTCGCTTGAGGCTAAGTGTAAAGGTTAAAGGCATTAAACAAAACAGAAGGGGAATACTCACCAACGGTGCCGATACCTGCAGATGTGTAGAATGCAGGCACACCAGCAGCGCCACTCCTTATTTTCTCCGCCATAGTTCCCTGAGGGGTGAGCTCAAGCTCTAATCGGCCTGTAAGATACATCTGCTCAAACACCTTGTTCTCACCAATATAAGATGCAATCATTCTTTTAATCTGCTTGGTGTCGAGCAGTTGCCCTGTCATCAAGTCAGTTAAACTTTTAATCTGGCTTGAGTATGTAGAAATGCGACTTACCTAGACCGACACCTGGCATGCCCGCATTATTTGACACAACTGTAAGATCTGTTACCTGGGGTCGATCTCTTAGGGCATTGATGAGGGTGCTTGGGACGCCAGAAAATCCAAAACCACCAACAAGCACGGTTGATCCTTTCCGGACATCTTTCAAGGCTTCAGTTGCTGACTGGCAGATCTTGTTGATACGACAAAGTGTCTGGGAATGGGAAAAGTGACGTATGCTGTGCCAGACTGCCAAGCGAGGGATGGTTGCCCTGAGAGTGATCCGAAACGCAGTCATGACTAAAGCGATGGCTAGATGTATTTGGTAGTTCAGACCAATACTAAAACACTACTTTGCATTTATAACTCTGTATTCAGTTGCACGGATTAAATCGTCGGTTTGCAGAGCGTGTACGCAAACCTGAGATTGGGACGGAACATGTGGGGAAGTATTCCTTCACAAAAAGCCCCACGCACCTTCATAGCCATCTTAATAGATAGCACCGGAGCTTTATTTTCAAGCAGTGAAAAGGCTTAAAATAATAATATGAGAAGTATCTTCAATAGCTAAACACTTTAGAAATCTACAGTACTAACAGATGAGCTGCTATCACAATGACTGGCATACCGACACGAATGCCTTACTTGGATCACTCGACTCTTGGGAAATTACGAGGGGTCCAGACTGGATCAGAGTCGGTTATTCAATTTCGTGGAATACCCTATGCATATATTCCAGAACGATGGTCTGACCCTGTTCTTCGAGAGGGACCTTTGTCGACTACCGTTTTTGATGCTAGTCAACATGGACCATCTTGTCCGCAAGGTGCCGAGGGATTTCATGCCGATCTAGGTTTAATTGGAGATATAAAACTACCTCAACCAGATCTGAATTACTCCGAATTCGATTGCCTTCATGTGAACATCACGACCCCCATTGGGCTCAAGCCAATGAACAGGTTACCAGTGGTAGTGTGGTAGGTAAGCCTGATGTTGACTATCTCAAAGAAATCACTGACATGGCTTACAGGGTCCATGGGTATGTATCCTACCAACTTACTTTGGGGTAGTACTGAAAGCCTATTCAAAATAGTGGTGGCTTCTCAATAGGTAGTAATGCCTGGCCACAGTATGGTGAGAAGTCCAGCGGAAGAGAGCAGCAACTATCGAGTACTTATCGCTAAGATTATAGATATAGACATAACTAGACTAGTGGAGCACTCTGTGGTCGGAAATTGCCCCGTTGTCGGGATATCTGTCAAGTAATGAGTCATGACTATTATCTTGTGAGCTTCAGAACTGATCTCTGTCCTAGTTACCGACTGGGGATATTTGGCTTCCTGGCTTCTGCTGACCATGGTCTGTCGGGTAACTATGGTTTGAAAGACCTGGCCTGCGGCTTTGAATGGGTATGTAACTAAATTTAATCAGCAGCCAACATATAAATTGACAGAACAACAGATTAAGCGATATATCAAAGACTTTGGTGGCGATCCTCAGGCGGTCACGGCCGCTGGAGAGTCAGCAGGAGCAAGTAAGTGGTCCACCTTGGGGAACACGATTTTCTCTGATAACTACACACTGGTATCTAAGCATTGATCTGATTGCATGTTAGTATGCCTCTCGACACTTCTAACACACAAATGTAGCCTGTTCTCCCGCTGTCTGTTGATGTCTGGGGACACAACCTTAAGGCGACCACGAACAATGAAATGGCACGAGAGCATGTACCAAAAGACAATTCAGCATTTGAAAATCGAGAACTCTGAGAAATACGACGGAATAGAAAGACTCAAGGCTCTCAGCGCAGACCGGATTGTCCAGCTACTGCCGCTTACAGATCACTGGAGCCCCTGCCTTGATGGCCATTTTCTTTATGATTCAAGCACAGCAGAGCTTGGTATCAGGAAAGCATGGTGCAGGCGTATTCTTATGGGCGATATGGGTGACGATGTAAGTTTATGAGAGTAATTGAGGCTTGTGTGGGTATCTTTGAGCTGCTCACATCTAAGAAGGGTACCGTATTAAGATCACGATATCTTGAGTGCCAGAACGCAATTCAGAAAACATTACAAGCCTGCGAAAAGGTCTTGAATGCTGCAGAGACTGATGCGATATGGAAAGCCTATGCCCTTGATGACCCAGCAAAACAAGCTCGAGGCATGCTTCAACTGGCATCTGAGCTCCGATTCTACCTACCTGTCTTAAATACGAGGGCTCAATTATTTGTGAATGGGAATACTAGAGTCTCAACTTATCATATACACCAGGTAAGCATGAGCAAACATAATCAGGATTGACATTTTGACGTCCCAAGCTAAGGTTTTGCTTTTTTATTATAGGCAAATCCAATTCCGGGCAAGAATCAGGGCATAGCGTCTCATGAGCTGGACGTTATGTACCTAATGCACAATTTCGACCATGCTCTCTCGGCAGCAGATATCAAGTTCGGAAATAGAGTCAGTGATCTCTTGCGCCAGTTCGCTTACGAGCAGGACGATGACTCAACGCAAACAATGACGACATTGGTAATGGGACCGGATCACAAGATTCAACGACTTGGCTTGGAAGAGTATGATCTAGTTTATAGAAATGGTCGAGGAAGAATGTTACTAAAGATAGGGGCTAAGAAATGTCTGCTTCTGGGTGAACTGTTACAGGGTGTTCCTTTTTCAGACTTGGAGTCCTGATTTACACGGCTAGTGCTGTATTTACCAACTGGATGTATATCTACAACTTTGCGACCACAGGTTTCTTATAGTAATGAATCATCTGGGGCTGGCAATGTGATAGTATACCATGCTTCCCCCACTCGCCTCCAACCCCTGACTCCTTATGGCCTGCCAGAAACGCCTGTGGTAATGGCTTCTCGAAACTATTAATCCAGACAGACCCGGCTTCAATACGGGAAGCAATTCTATGCGAGATCTCAGTGTTGGCGGACCAGACACCGCCTCCGAGGCCAGTGGAAGTGTTGTTAACACGGCCCAGAAGCTCGTCTTCATTCGCCCACGATTGAACCGGAACAATGGGACCTTCAAAGCGTTATCGTGTTAGTGTAGTCACAGATAAACTGATTGGTGTAGAAACACTTACCAAAGGCCTCTCCCTTGACGACAAGTGAGTCATCAGGTGGGTTGTCAATAATAGCCGGAGGAATTATGAAGCTTGAGTCGTCAAATCCATTGTTTCCACCTAGTGCAAACTTGTAGCCATTATCAGCCGTATCTTTGAGGAATGCCTTGACAATCTCGTACTGCATTTCATTCTGGACAGGACCGAGCATGACCCCTTCTGCTGTTGGTGGACCAACTTTCCATGACTTGACGGTCTCCACCATCTTCTTCAAAAACGCATCATAAATATCTTTATGGACAAAGACACGCTTGCTAGCGACACATAGCTGACCTGAGTTGAAGAAGGAGCCAAGAGCGACTTGAGGGGCTACTATATCCACATCGACGTCCTTACAGACTATACTGGCGTTGTTACCGCCCAACTCGAGAGTCAAATTCTTCAAGGTCTTGGCAGCAGACCTCATGATCTTCTTCCCTGTTGCTGTAGACCCAGTGAAGCTAATCTTTGGAATGTGTGGATGCTCACACATCAGCGGCCCAAGGCTGGCATCTCCGTGCATGGCCTGGAGTACCCCCGGTGGAAATATATCACGAACTATCTCGGCGAACTTAATAGCGCTATATGGGGTAAAGGGCGATGGTTTGACAATTATGCAGTTGCCCGATAGGAGAGCAGGGGCAATTTTGCCCACGGCGAGAACGAGAGGGTAGTTCCACGGGCAAATAGCTCCTACAACGCCAATGGGATGATGTGTCAACGTGAGGCGAAGATGCTCATCGTCCTGCACAACTTCGGGCTCCGGCTGCGGTAGGGTGGCTAACTCAAGTAATTGACGTTAGATCAAGTCGTTTGAATGGACAGAAATACTGTGGGAACATGGGAGCGACGTACAGTAAAAGTCGAGAAAGTCAAGCGCATGCTGAACTTCCAAGTCTCCGAATTGTGGAGGCTTGCCGCCCTCGGTCGATAGCAGTCCAGCCATCTCGGACCTGTGACTTTGAAGAGCCTCCCTTGCCTTCTTCAGCCGTGCTTGTCTGCTTGCCCATGAGATCTTAGACCAGGTTGGAAACGAGGCGCTGGCTGCATTCACAGCCTCGCGGAGATCAGCGGGGGAGGCAATAGGCACATCCCACAGAGGTTTGCGATTCGAGGGATTTACGCCCCGTCCCATACGATCGCTCAAGCGGAGATTTCCAGCGATCACATTGCGGAAGGTAAAGAAGTTAGGTTTTGTCATTGTCGATCAGATATCATAAATGACCAACGAGAAGGGCACAATCAATAATTCAAAACTGGTGGGTTAAAGAGGCAGCGTGGTTGTGTGAGGTCGCAAATTCCCCGAACCGCCGTAGATGGGGAGAAAAGATAGATACTAGCTTACGCAAGCAGCAAAATCCACACTGTAATTACCACGCCAACCATTTCTTATGTAGGGCACCCTTGGACACATTAAAGAAGCTTGAGTTATTGAGCTCGGGCTGGCAGGGGAGCTGTTGGTCCCGTGGGGTACTGATGTGGGGAGTCCTGTGCGTCTCCACATGGAGATATGCACAATTGTGGGGATGTAGTATTTGTATAACCCTTGCTTAGATATTCTGCGTCTCTGCAAGGCCAGCTCTCATATATCTTTAGAGTAATTCAATAAAACACCTTAATGTAGTGATTGAACAACTTCTTCAGGACCCCATGAAATCATCTTTCATTAGTAATCATGCTGTTAGCCAATTCAGGGAGAATAACGCGTTTCGCCGCCTCGATCAAGACCATAGCGCAACGGACCCTATCACCTACAGCCATCTCGAGGTTTATGGCTACACAAAGAAATAGTAATGAGACAGGTCGGGCATTACCTCTTCAAGGAATCCGAGTTTTGGACCTGTCTCGGGTCCTGGCAGGGGTACATTGACACTTTTGCCTGAAAAGTAGAGTAGCAGGCTAACACACAGGACTTATTAGCCTTATTGCACACAACAATTAGGGGATCTAGGGTTAGTTCCGAAATCGCAACTGCAATTTATTTTATAATGTCTATTAACATAACTTATATATTACTAGAGCCGAAGTCATTAAAATTGAGCATCCTGTTCGTGGTGATGACACTCGGTCATGGGGCCCGCCATACGCGCCTCGTCATGATGATATTGACTCACTTGGTGAGAGCGCTTACTTTATCTCGGTTTGTCACAACTTCTTATATATCAAACCAGGTCTCTGACCACGTAATAATAGGTCAATAGGAACAAGAAATCTGTCGGCTTGTCGTTCAAAGACACAAGAGGGGCTGACATGATTCGGAAATTGGTCGAGAGCTCTGATGTGTTTGTGGAAAACTATCTACCCGGCTCATTAGCAAAATACGGCCTGGACTATGCCACACTGAGCAAGATTAATCCCAGGCTGATATACGCCAGTATCACTGGCTATGGCCAATCGGGCCCATACTCAAACCGGGCTGGCTATGATGTCATGGTGGAAGCGTATGTCTAACCTACAATTTGATATTGAATCTGTGTTCTAGAGTCATCTGACTAACAATCAACAGGGAAATGGGGCTGATGCATATCACAGGGTCTCGAGATGGACCTCCAGTCAAGGTGGGTTGCGCAGTGACTGACTTGACAACTGGCATGTATGCCACCACAAGCATTCTCTCTGCCCTTTTTGAGAGGGTTCAGTCGAACCAGGGGCAGCAGCTAGACATTTGTCTCAGCGATTGCCAGGTAGCAACACTCTCAAACATGGCCCAATCTGTCCTGGTCACAGGCCAACGGGACACAGGCAGATGGGGTACCGCTCACCGTAAGTTCAGTCAAAAGGCAGGAATACATAGAAAGAAGAACTAAGAGAATCAGCATCTGTAGTTCCGTATCGGGCCTTCAAGACTAAAGACGGCGATGTCCTTTTTGGGTGTGGCAACGACCGTTTATTCGGTTTGTTGTGTGATGGTTTAGGCAAACCGGACTGGGCTACTGACGAGCGATTCGCATCCAACACGAGTCGTGTGAAGAACCGGGACTGGCTCGAGAATAGTATTGAGGAAATCACCAAGACCAGAAACACCAAGGAATGGCTTGAGGTTTTCGACGGTAGCGGCTTGCCGTACGCAAAGGTCAACGACCTGCTTGATACTGTCAACCACACTCATGGTAACTCCAACCGTTGTGCCGTTTTTCATTTATATTACTAATCCAGGAGACTTAGTGCGCGCACGCAATATGATTGTCAAGATCCAGCACCCTAAGTGTGGGCCATTAAGCCTCATCTCGCCTCCGGTGAAATACTCCAGAACAAACCCGACAATTCGCACGCCACCGCCAACCTTGGGGGAGCATACAGACGAGGTGCTCCGCAGTGTTTTGAATATTAATGATGACGATATTATATTGCTTCGCAGTGAAGGCGTGGTGGGGTAGGTAGTAAGGATATAGCTCTGTGTAAGTACTGCTTCTCTCGAGCGTCAGGCTGGCAACTGAGGTCCATCAATGTTCTTAAATAGAGAATGATGGCCAACTACATCAATATTTCTTCAAGTTTCATCCTCAAATTAAGAGACAGGTAATTCAGTGACTCGCTCATGTGACATAAGATAACAGCGGAGTGATCAGTAATAGGCGTGTATTTCTTCAAGTACTTGATTGAAAAGTATGACTTTGACGAAGTCTTACACCACGTGATGAATATAACATATACAATTATGCTTGTCATAAAAATGAGAAACTATTTGTTTTCTATAGCCAGGACATTATCCACCATTGACAAAGCCGCACCTATGTAGTTCCGAGGGTCACAAAGAGACTGTAGCTCCTCCTCTGATAAGACCTTCGAGACAGCATCTGTGCTCTTCAGCACATCATAGAATGCGGTACCATCCTCGATTGAAGACTTACACACCTCGTAGACAATATCATGTGCCTCTTGACGGCCAGTATGTGGGGCCAGCCCCATCATGACAGCTTCGGCAACAATAAGGCCATTTGTAGAGTTCAGGTTCTCCAGGAGCTTCTTCTTATCTACAGTCAGACCAGACAGGACAAATTCTGCCTGATGTAAGGCACCAACAGCAACGACAAAGCTCTCAGGAATAGCAACCCATTCTAGATGCCATGGGCCAGACGCCCGCTCAAAATCTGCGACCATACCTTCCAATGCCAGGCCAGCGTTGGCACGTAGGATCTTTGATGCAGCCAGTATCAGCTCGCTTGAGATTGGATTGCGCTTCTGGGGCATGGTCGACGAGGCACCTCGATGAGGCACAAAGGGCTCCATAACTTCTCCGAGCTCGTTGGAAGACATAATAATTAGGTCAAGAGCAACTTTGCCCAGTGTGCCACCGATGACGGCAAGAGTGTTGATGATCTCGGCAACACCATCACGGGCAACATGCCATGTAATCGAGGGGTCACGTAGCCCTGTCTCTTGGGCAAGGTTCTTTCTCACTACCATACCCGTACTGCCACTCCCAAGCGAAGCTAGTGTACCGGCTGCACCGCCATACTGTACAAGTAAGCAGCGAGGCCGAAGTTGCTTGAGGCGCTCTCTGCTTCTTTGCAGGCCGCTCAGCCAGACAGCGCACTTGTAGCCAAATGTAACGGGCAGAGCATGTTGTAGATGAGTCCTGCCAGCCATCAGCGCATCCTTGTGGTCTTCTGAAAGCTTTGCCAGGATGGCAATAACTGATTCGAGCTTCCTCTCGATGATGGAAAGACCTGTGTCCATCTGCATGATGGAGGCTGTGTCCATGATATCCTGGGTTGTGGCTCCCCAGTGGAGATATTTACCTGCGTCACCACACATAGTGGATAACTGCCTAACCAGCGGCAGGACAGGATATCCGACAATCTCAGTTTCCTTGGCCAATCGATCATAGTCAAGTTTTGAAGGGTCAGACAGGGAAGTGATTGATTCTGCAGCGTCTACAGGAATCACATTGGCCTTTGCCTGTGCCCGAGCAAGGGCAGTCTCGACATTGACGCAATGTCTGATATAGCTCTGATCACTAAAAACCTGCATTGCGCGGCTGGTCAGTTGAACATCAGAAAGGTAGGCAAACATTCGTTTAATAGTCATACCTGACGTATTTCTTCTGTGCCAAACATGTCACGGAAGAGAACTGAGTCAATGGCGCTGGCACTACCCAGCAGACGTCGATTGCCTAGATTGCGAGCAGCCAATCGAGCCAGCGGACGGCTAGCGATCCTCCTCAACATAGTTGTGTAATAATAGACGTAGGTCACGTAACTAGCTGGAAACCTTACACAACAATATCTGAGTAGGTAGCTTGAACAGGTGCAAGGGAGCTGGCCCAAGGTATGTATGGCAAGACGAGATAATCAACCACTGTGAAAGGAAGGAGAGAAAGATGTTAACCTTAACTCATTGGAACACGTTAATGTGTGTGTGAGTGGGGTGTGGGGATACCTACAGTACAAGATCTAGTCACTTTACTTGGAGTTGGACTTGGGGTTGGAGATATGCAAGCAGGTCTTGTGGGGCATTCGTTGCTTGAATCATGATGCAAAATGGAGTTTTGATAACCCACAAAGCTAAATGCTATTGCCGATTGGGAGTCCCTGCATAACCTAATTAGATGATCTATTATAATTCCGATTCTGTACTCCACTGTGCTGGCTTATATCCGTACTTCTGGCCAGGAATACACTTGTCCCCTAACGTGGAGAGCCTCAGCCCCACACACAACCTCGAAGTGAATCACGCTTATACGTGAGACAGTCAAGTTAGGCTCATGAAATACAAAACCTCTTCCATGCGTACCGGCTTGTTCACCATACCAACCCAGAGAACTTAGCAGTTCCAATTCAATTAAGCATACACAAACACTCATTACAAATATGGCTACTATTAAGCCCCGTGCCCCAGCTACTGACCCACAGAAAGTCTTCCATTATACAGACCTCCAACGGACCAAGCCTACACGCGCCAATGACCCCTACAGCTACATGCCAGGCTTTGGAAACCGTCACCAGTCTGAAGTCATACCTGGAGCTTTACCTGTCGCGCAAAACAACCCGCAAGACCGCGGCTTTGGCCTGTATACTGAAGGCATTACTTATTCCGCATTTGCGGCTCCTCGTCATGAGAACCGAAGCACTTACATGTACCGCGCAAGGCCTTCGGCCGCACATTGTAAGTCATCCTGGGATTACTTAATAAGAGGTAGTAGGATTCAAGTAGAACTCGTGCTGATATATCGCAGTGGGCTACAAGGATATAGAGACTAAATCTGATATCGAGAACTGTTTCCTATCTCTGAACAAAGCTGTGGAGACTCTACCCCAGCAGGCTGAGTGGTCTCCGTTCCCTCTACCAAGAGACAAAGACCAAGTAGACTTCACAGATGGTTTGCATGCGCTGGCTGGTAGTGGTGATCCCAACCTACGAGAGGGTATTGCACTCTACGTCTTTGCATTTAACACAAGCATGCCTAACAAAGCCTACTGCAATGCTGATGGAGACTACCTCATCGTTGCTCAATTGGGAAACCTTGACATCCAGACCGAAATGGGTCGATTGTTTGTACAGCCAGGCGAGATCTGTGTGATCCCGCGAGGTGTGCGCTTTCGTGTCAATCTGAGCACTGATACACAAATAGCCCGTGGCTACATCACCGAGATATGGGGCTCTACATGGGAACTACCTGATTTGGGTCCCATTGGTGGCCATGGATTGGCCAACCCTCGAGACTTTCTTTTTCCAGTCGCCTACATTGATGAGGAGCTCTCGACCGACTGTACCATCATTGTAAAGCTCAATGGAAAGCATATTGGAATCCACCAAGATCACTCGCCTTTTGACGTGGTTGCTTGGCATGGGAATGCTGTCCCCTACAAGGTGAGAGTTCAATCCAACCTAGCGTCTCGGTTCAAAGACAGATTTGCTAACGTTTGGTCTTTCAAAAGTATGACTTGACAAAGTTTGCGTCGCAAAACGCTACATCGATAGACCACACCGATCCGTCCATAAATACCGTCCTGACAGCCAAGTCCAGGGATCTTAATACCCCTCTTGCCGACTTCTTGTGGTTTGGCCCCCGCTGGGACGTAGCCACCAACTCGTTCCGGCTCCCATACTTCCACCGCAACTCGGCTTCTGAGTTTCTGGCCTGCCTGTACGGGAACGGCCTTGGGCGATCTGATGACTTCCAGCCCGGTGGAGGTAGCTTCGAGGGAGGCCATACCCCTCACGGAGGTTTTGACAACGGCTATGTTCATGAACTCAAGCTGCAGGAGAATGAACCACGTCGTATCCTTGAGAGTATATTACCTCTGTATGGCGAGATTGCTACTTTGGAGATACTAACAAATTATTACAGATCAAATGACGATTATGATTGAGACAAGTAGAACCTTGCTCTTTACTGAGTACGCTCGAAAGGATTGCGGTGTGGTACACACGCAAGGAACCGATCCCCGTGTCTGGGATAAACTGCCAGTAAGTCATCATTCGCATGAGAGGACCAAAGACTTGAAGCTGACAGTTTTTACAACAGGATCGATTCTCGGCTAACCCTAAGGTGAAGGCCATACTACAACGTCTTAAGACGGAGAACAAGACAGAACAAGTCCGACTGGATTATTATTATAACATTGACCTCAAAGCAAAGATTTGAGATTACATATCTCTAGCCTAATGGTCTAGAAATAAGATGTTTTTTTTTTGAAAATTAGTTGTCATCTGATATTTATGCAAATTGTGTCCATTACCAACGTAACATTTTATTGAAGCATATATTCATTATGACCTCTATTAAACTGCTTCTTAATGTACGTCTAAGTCAAAATTGCTGTCGCTCATGAGGCGAAGGATACGGCAATACTCGCCGGTCTTCCATCTTCCCACCTCCTCGAGCAAACCTATGTATGCTAGAAAGATCCGCCTACTCGAGCTAAAACCTCCTCTGTGTGCCACACCAGAAAATGTGACCGCACCACCCTTAGAAACGAACAATCCTGCAGCAATCTGAGGCATGTCGTGTGACACGTTCCGAGCGGTAAATTCGATATCGCCCAATCGTTCCCAGTCGACGTCGTCTAACAGCTCATAGGGCGCTGAGTCTGTTGGTAAACCGCCCTCCTGGAGTGAAGTAGGCGCGGCGTAGCAGTATAGTCCCAGCACCAGAGCCGAGTGAAAGATGGCAGTCTCGGTCAGAAAGTCTGTACCGTCAGCGACTGTCCTCCTCGACATGGCCACGTATGTCTGGGCAGCGTGTAAACAGGCTCGCCTTGCAAACCTAGTCTGCGCCCAGGTACTTATATGCTCCAGGGCTACTTTACCCTCCTCGGCACCATCCCGACCAGCTGCAATCTCAAAGAGCTCTACATTTGCTGATATTGACATGCACATCTTGTGCCAAAAGACAATATGGTTCGGGTTGCTCTTCGACAGATCCTCTTGATATGTCGATTGTATGTTGCGCAGCAGTAGCATAAGAGACATTCCCGTGGGTTCCCCTTTGTAGACCTCATATGGGAACAAGATTGGCTGTCTCATGAGGTCATTCTTGGGTAGCAAGCGGTGTCGCACGTCAGTGAAACGCAGCCAAACTGCTGACATGACCGTAGTCATAGCGATTGAGCTTGAGAGGAGACTCGCGGGAAGCTTTGTCTCAGATGGTCTGAAATTCAAGGTTGTGTGATCCGAAGACGGAGCTGCAGCCTCTAGTTGGGCCCATCGCTCTGGGCCTGTGGCTTCAAAGAATGATGTCGAGCATGGCAAGTAAATGTTTATCGTGTCGACACGAACCATAGGACTGGAACCCATGATGGACGAAAATAGAGCATCAATCATGAGCAGTGAGGATATGACTCTGTTTTGAACATTGTGTCAGCGTCTTTTTCATCTTTGCCATTTCTCAACCTCTCGATAGCTCTCCCACCCAGCTTATGCTTATACTGACACACCTCTTGGTAGACTCGATCCTCGCCCAAGCTTTCCACTTGCTTAGGTCCATTCGCTCTCCACCAAGAACGGTAGATAGAGGCCGGCCTTTCTGAGATTCAAAGAGGCAATGCTGCTGCGCGACCTACATTTAAAAAATCAACTATTAGTGGTCTGGGCAATCAGTCTGAACGGAACTAGCCACGCATACCGTAAGTGTCTTGGAGTATAATGCAAATGACTGCTCAAAGTGAGCATTATCCTGATTTGGTCAGTTTCTACATCTAGCCAGGTGCTATGGTGCCAAAAAGAATTGCTGACCTCGAGAATCCTGGAGCAAGACAGTAGAAGAACCGCCGAAGTCAAGAGTTGAAGTAGAGGCAGAGCCTCCGATCTGGTACGTGACCTTGATAGACTTGCATCACATTTCTTAATGGCGTTCTATAAATAGTGCTTTATGTCAGGCGGAGGATGACCAGAGACAGCGGAAATCTTACAAAGAGGTGTCTCTCGACATAGCTCCTGGTTCGTTCTGGGTCCAGAAGTAACAAACTAATGAGTAGGATCGGGAAGAGAATCATGCTTGGAGCTTGTCTTGACGAAAAGGTTGGCTTATGGATGACAGGCATGAGATGGTGAAACCTTTGAAAATAAGTTTCAATGCAAATATTAAGCATATCAGCTGTTGGAAAACGGATGTCCTGTAACTTCAGACTCATAAGACCAGTCAATAATCTAACCATTAATCGCCAACCAAGTGAGAATAATTAATAAGATTTTGACACACCTGTGAGGTGATTGAAACACCATATTCTTTAGCCAGGGTTACACGCCTCCTTTCATCAATACCACCAAGGCTTTGATCAGCATTGCAATTGTGTTCTGGATCGTCATTGGGATCTTGCTCAAAGCCGCTTCCCATGAAAACATTATCGTCTGCAGCGTTAAAAACGTCTGACCATAACGTTTGCATCAGTTGCCACCCCTGTCCTCCCTTTTTGGACCACAGCTTGGACACCCTGGCGAAGCGTTCATCTGGGATGTCAGACCCAAGGCTTGACTTTCGATCAAATCTGCGGCGCTGGTTCTGAATAAGATCTGTCTGTTGAAGGCTATACGCCTGGCCGAGTGGTGTTATACCCGACCAGATGGCACCAACTCTTTGGTCGTCAGTAGATGTCATGTCAGCTTCTAGCATAGCCAGCCAGTCGGTTGAATTATCCATAGGCGGCGACTGCCATGACTGACTAGCATAGTTTGTCAAGATCTGACTCATTTCGCGATCGGAAAGACAGACTCGCTTCTGTGGCCGCTCACCGCTCTGGTCAGCGGTCGTAACAGTATCTGCGCTGCCCGCAAGTTCCGTTTGTGATGACTCTGCGTCGAGGTAGCTTAATATGTCTGGCCCAGATATATCTTGTTCTGAGAGGTTGGGCATCGGATATGGCAGACTGAATATGTGATGCATCTCTTGACCAACATCGCTGAGCTCAGTGGCGTTTGACAGGTGCTGGCGACTGGGTGGTGTGTTTAGCAAACGTTGATCGTTGGAGGAGATCGGAGAAGGTGGATCGATGGGGTTTGATAAGAGGCCTAGATTAGATGGCGACTGGTAGGCGTTGTCGGCGTCGTCGCTGACACTTGGAGTCGCTACTGTTGGAGTCACTACCCTTGGCTGTGACAACCGGGTGGCGGCCCGTTCTGGACGCCTTGATGAACTTGAAGGGCCGATCGGTTGGGCGACGATGGTGTCTTCAGGGGGCGACACGGGCTCTGTAGGTCGAGGTTGTAAATTTGTTGTCGCGACCTTGGCCCCCTCATTCTCGGTGTGACCTTTAATGTGACGGTTAAGGACGTCGCTATCAATTAGAATTAAGAATCAGTATCAAAGGGCAAGAAAGGTAGCAAGTAACGTACCCTCTCGAGAACCGTTTATTGCATATATCGCACTCATATGGCTTCTCGCCTGTATCTAAGAGCCAAAGTAAATAGAATTAGCCATCCAGATAAACGTCCACTCAAATTATACATGGCTGGCTTACGAGATCGCTCATGACGTTTTAGGTGCTCGACTTTTGTAAATGTGCTGTCACAGAATGAACAACCTTTGATGGGCATCGCCATAGAAATTAAGTCCAGTTTCGAGAACAGTGAGAGACCCTTTCTGATGTATTCATTACTCGACGGGCAATGGTTTGGTTCCTTGTGAGCAATCAAAGAAGACAGGTTTGTAATGTGCGCCGGAAAGCCGAGCGTTGTGGGGTATAAGTTCTGGGTGTGAGTGACTGCCGTAATTCGGGATCGGTAGACTTGACTCAGCGCTAACTCGATTTCATCGCGATTCTGGGGATGAGTGCGGGGTACCGAGACCGAGGATATTTTGAGTTTGGCATGACTGGATTAAGTTTAGCACGATCGGTAAGTTCATCTGGCTCTCAAGTTGAATGGTTAACCCTGTGGTCAAAACATTTGCCTTGTCGTCTTGATCAAATAGAATGTGAAGTGGAAAACAGAAAGTATATTAAAAAAATTTATACGGGTAGAATTTCTCAAAACTATACCTTTAATAATGAAGTTTGAGATTTCTTGAATCGGTAAGGATGTATCCCTGGCTTTGTTAATTTGGACAATGGCTCAGTGATCAACGAAAGTCAATAAATGTAGCTATCCACAGCGAAAGAGAAATTATATTAGAATGATTATCTATAAAAGAATTCTTCAATCCATATCAAGTAATTATTCAATTATATTCATCTATGCTTAATCTGCCGTTATCTCTAGACAGAATTCTCAACAAGATTCAAGAGTACAGTACAGGGTAGCCACAGCAACACAGCAAACTCCACATAAAATCCGCCTAGGGTCTAGACTACTCTCTCACTATTAGTGACGCCACCCCATGGCCCGTGCTACCCGTGGAGATAAGAGCATTAGCCATGTGATCAAATCAAAACCTTTTAAACGGCAACTGAGTTTACAAAGGTCAGGGGTGAAGCCACACATACCTTGTACACATGCTGATAATGCCCATCTCCTTTTTTGTCCTCCTCAGCTCAGCCAGCAGTGTAGCGGCTTGCCGAGCGCCTGTTGCGCCCGTCGGGTGCCCCAAGGCAATGGCTCCTCCGTTGGGATTCACTTTAGCAATATCAATCCCCAGCTCTCGTATGCAGTAGACTGTCTGGCTGGCAAAAGCCTCATTTAGCTCAATTATGTCAACATCCTTGAGTTCTGCTCCGGCAAAGCGTAGGAGAGCGGGGATAGCAAGTACGGGGCCGACACCCATCTCATCCGGCTCGCATCCCACTACCTGAGTGCCGATGAAGCGACCAATCGGAATGAGTCCCCTGGCTTCTGCCCATGAACGTCTTGCTAGGATCGTGGCCGACGCGCCATCCGAGATTTGTGACCTTTTTTATCGAAATCTCACGGTTAGCAGTTATCCGTGTAGGCATTTTCACTTCACGGGTAGATATTGCAATTGACTTACGAGTTACCAGCTGTGCTCTTTCCATCGGCACCGAAGGATGGCTTCAGATTGGCGAGCTTCTCTTTTGTCACATTTGGTCTGATGGTATCATCCCTGTCGACTCGGAACGTGTTAAACGCGTCGCTATCTTCGCTACGGCTTGCGTATGTGACAGGAACTATCTCGGAGTCGAATCGTCCCTGGGCCTGGGCTGCCTGAGCTCGTTGATGGCTAAGGTACGCAAAGTCATCCTGGTCGTCGCGGGAGATGCCATAACGGGTAGCAACATTCTCCGACGTGATACCCATACTTACCAGGCAGTCTTTCGCTTGTTTTACCGATGATGCAACCAGAGAAGGAGATACATCTGTCGGCAGTCCTCGGGAGCCATAGTTTCTCGTCATGCTCTCAACGCCTCCTGCCAGTCCGACGTCAAATTGACTGGCCATAATGGAGTGAGCAATATGGGTGATAGCTTGGAGACTGCTTGAGCATTGCCGATTGACCGTGTGGAATGTCGTCGTCACTGGAAATCCACAATCGTTGAGGGCCATACGACCCGTCTTTGCAAAGCCGAGCTCGGCAAGGACATTACCAATCAAGACGTCGTTTACATCGCTTGTTGAGATGTTGGCCCTATCAGTAGCCGCTCTCATGACCTGAATCTCACCAACGGACCTAAGGTCAGATGTTTCAATTCGAATGGGCCGTAATGACCAGAGTGTGCTTACAGGTCTAAGTATGTCCTCGGGCCATGCATTCTTGAAGCCGCCCTTGAAGGCTCTGGTAATAGGACTGCGGACTGCTGAGAGAAAGACCACATCGTCTGGTGTTTTGGTGAAGATGCTCCGACCGGCACGACGTAGGGCTGCCATAGAAATTGTATGTGATCCCGTGTCAGTGATAATTTCTCATGTGGGACACTGGTATTAATTAGTACTGCCGATTTTCTATGTGGAAGAGGCCCCACGCCCAGCACATAAGTTCCGCCCACCTGAATGTTAGATAGATGCTATAGCTGGCTGACTGCCATACCGTACTTAGTCCACTCGTTGTAATCTTAATTATTGAATCCTGGATCTTGGCACTATTGTGATGTAGTTTAATGAAAGATCGCTATCCAGAAGGGTTATTCTTTCTAAGTATAGTTGATGTATACCTACAACAAGAGTCTAAAGAATTATTATAGGGCTCAGATGTATACTATATTACGAACAGATAAAAACATAGTATCACTAATGAATCATTATTATTACCACAGTTTACTTTACTCCTGTAGTTAATGGCTCTGGCTTTAATTTGTCAAGGTGGGGAAGCCCTGTTGTGGGGCCTTTACACTCTATTGTTTCATCTACGCATTCTTTTGCTCCAAGATCAATACCAAAGGCAAAACAGTTTACCCACTCGCGCTCCTGTCCTTCACTGAACCTTTTTTATCTTCCCTGAAGGAAAAAAGAACCAGATAAGAACGCGAAAATAGCAACCCTCCCGTACTGACCGCGAGAAACACCCTCGATTTATTGACACTGACTTGGTGTCTACCTGCACAATGAGTTCCTGGTTCTCGGGCGAGACGTGCCGACCGGCCTTTGACATCAAAGAGACTCCACGCATCAGCTTCGGCCAACAGTTTCCACAGGCATGTGCCCAACATGTCGTCCACGATTTTGACAAACACCATGTCTTTGTGATTGCATCCCGGAGCCTATCCACTAAAACGGATGCTTTCGAAAAGTTAAAGACGGCACTTGGAGATCGTTTCGTCGGCTCCCACATCGGCATAAGCCCCCATACCCCGCTAGAAGAGCTTGTCGACATCATTACCGAGGCAAGATCCGTTGAAGCCGACTGCCTTGTCACTCTGGGAGCAGGGAGTATTACTGATGGCGCCAAAATCGTTCGTTACGCCCTCGCCAATAGAGCGTACACGCTGGAAAAGATACGTCGTCTCGTGGGAAAACAGCCCCATCAGCACACTCTACCTACAATCCCCTTGATCTGCATCCCGACCACACTGTCGGGAGGCGAATATCAGGCCATTGCTGGAGCTACCGACCCCAACACCAAGTCTAAAGACGTGTTCTATCCCATTCTCGATCCTGATCTCGTGATTCAAGATCCAGAACTATGCACTACTACGCCCGAGCGCATCTGGCTGGGGAGTGGGTGTCGTTCAATAGACCACTGCGTTGAAACCCTTTGCTCCCTTCAAAGCAATAAAGAGGCGGATTTATGGGCTCGACGTGGGCTCATCAGGCTCGCTTCTGCTCTACCCAAGTCTAAATACGCACCTGCTGATCTAGAAGCCCGTCATCAGTGCCAACTCGCTGTAGTAGAGGCTATGCGTGCTGTGTCCTGTGGGGTTCCTCTCGGCGCCAGTCACGCTATAGGCCACCAGCTAGGTCCCTTGGGCGTGGCCCATGGAGAGACCAGTTGTATCTTACTCCCTGCTGTCTGTAGATATAATGCTTCCGTTGAAGAGAATTGGGCAAAGCAGGCTTTAGTCGTGGAGCTTCTGCTTGATAACTCGCCCTCCGAGTCAGTATTGGGGCAGCTTCGAGATAAAGGTAAGCAGAGGGATCTAGCATGTGTGCTAGATATGCTATTGAGGGAGTTGGGAATGCCCCGTACGTTGAGCGAAGTCGGCATTGGGAGGGATCAGCTGCCACTGCTGGCAAAAAATAGCTTAAATGACGTTTGGATAAAGACCAATGCAATAGCCATCACAAAGGAGGAGCAGGTAATGGAGATCTTAGAGCAGGTTGTCTAGGCTAATAGCTCTAAAACACATTGAAATCCCAAATACAAAAATTATATTGATTTGGCCGTAATGCGTAACGGCAAAGTTTTTATCACTGGTGACCGTGGAATCATTCTTGTACATTAAAACGGTTATCCTTACTCATGTACATGCCGATGAAGAAACTTTCGCAATTGCGTTTTTTAACATCCAATTTCTTATATTGTTGAGACTAATTGTTAGATCCTATAGAGCTGAGATGACCGCAATACTGTCTTGAGCTTCAGATTGGACCGTTCACAACTACTTGAAGTGTACTCCATAGAGAGAGAAATATATATGCCACATACTCATCAGGTAATTTTAATTTGACCACCATAGTATATTTTGATACTGACATTAATAATAGCAAATAAACTTACAATAAATGGCATCCTTAAACCCCACATGGGGCTGCGGGACTCTTTGATTACTAATCTATAATCATTAAGACAAACCGAGGGATCTGGCTGCTGCTTTCCCACAACCCGAATTAACCGAATCAATTTATATCGTATGAATTTAAATCATAATTCTACATTGGCTAGCCATATAACACTGGACCTTTTTATTAATCCTTGTTAGTAGTATTTGTGATATAATTTAGAACCTTTATCGTACATGCAACAGCTAGTTTCTTCTAGTAACTCCACCGGTCAATTCTAGATCAATCATGTCCACTCCAACTCAAAGGCTCAGCCAACTATCGACACAACTAAAGAAGCCAGCCCCTCATGTTCTTAGCAAAAACGATAATGACGTGGTGGGTGCAGCACTTTGAGATCATTAAAGCATTATTGACGGTGACTAGGTGATTACTTTTGCGACCCGTACAGCTTTAACCAAAGCCAAGAAAGGGTACTTAAAGGATACACCCCTTGAAGGGCTACTTGTTCCTTTGCTCGAGGTAAGTTAAGATTCTGGATCTAGAATTTGAGTTTGCACCTCTGACTTCTGGATTATATGCTAACGTGTGATGACCATAGCGGTTGAGGAAAGACTCTGGCATCGATCCCAGTCTCATCGAGGAGGTAGTTGTTGGTAACGTTCTGCACAAGGACGCCACGTTTGTCACGCGTGCCTCGGTCATCGCTGCTGGGTTTCCAGCTACTACTGCCATTTCAACTGTCAGCCGCTGGTGCTCTTCCGGCTTGCTCGCGGTTGAGGCAGTCGCCCAGAAAGTCGCGACAGGCAGCATTGATATTGGCATCGCCGTGGGTGCCGAGAGCATGAGCACCAACCCTGACAATGGGGCACCTAAGTTTCCTGCCAAGTTTATGGAGAACCAAATCATCAATGACCTCACCCAGTTGATGGGTTGGACTTCGGAGAATGTGGCTCGTGACTTTGGCGTTTCACGCGAGCGACAGGACGAATATGCGGCAGCGTCGTTCTAAAAGGCCGAAAACTCGCAAAAGTCTGGCTGGGCCACTGAAGAGATTACACCCATCAAGGCGTCTTGGAAGCACCCTGAGACGAACGAGATACTTCAGGTTGTGGCAGATCGTGACGACGGTGTCCGGGCCGGAACAACAAAGGAGAGTCTCGCCAAGATTCGCGCCGCGTTCCCTCAGTGGCCTCCTTCGACAACTACCGGCGGTAACGCCTCTCAACTCACAGATGGGGCTGCTGCGATTATGCTCATGCGCCGAAGTGTCGCCACCAACCTCGGTGTTCCAGTATTGGGCAAGTTTGTCCTGTCGACCGTTGTCGGACTCGAGCCTCGCGTCATGGGCATCGGACCTACAATAGCCATACCAAAGCTGTTGGCCAAGGTCGGATTAAGTAAAGAGCAAGTGGATATATTTGAGATCAATGAAGCTTTTGCCTCTATGGTAAGCAAAGTAACTAATCAATCCTGTCGAAAACCTGTCTTGGCTAACTTGAACTTAAACAAATAGCTTGTTTACTGCACTGAACAACTGGGCCTTGATCCTGCCAGAGTAAATCCCCGGGGAGGAGCAATGTACGTCATTCAACACCTAATATGATGCGTTACACTGCTAACAGTGTTTAGTGCTTTTGGGCATCCTCTCGGATGCACAGGTGCGCGTCAGATCGTCACCGCCCTGGCTGAATTAAAACGAACCAAGGGCAAGATTGCCGTGACATCAATGTGTGTCGGCACTGTGAGTTTTCCGCATCTAAATCCCAAAGTTATCAGAAAGACTCATCTAATTGTATTCAAAGGGCATGGGAATGGCTAGTCTGATAGTTTCTGGGCAGTAAGGCTTTGAACTCGCTCGTCTATATGAAGTGTTTTCAGTCTCAGAGACATATTGCTATTCTTATCGTTAATGGGGCTATAGTTACATACAGTTATGAAGGTGTTAGAATTCTTTAGTGCATGATATCTTAATTCTTTCTATTATTTGTAATTTCCCTGTCACTAGCTCAGAAGAACTAATACCGAGGAGAAAAGATTATTTCCACATAAAATCATGTTGTTTAATTTACGACTCGTAATATTTATAGATAGCCCCAGGATATAAAAACTGACAATATTAATCTCGTGGTATATATATCTCTTTATCATTTAATAAAAATAAAATCTTAAGTATAAGTTCATTGGCCAAAATTAGTATTCGGACAGTGTACAGACCTTTAGAGGGGACTCTAACACACATTGTATGCATAAAATCATTTGTTACCTGTGCGGCACTGGAATGCTTTAATTACCCTATAATTATGTCATAAAAGGTCTTCCCCTTACCTGTGCCGCACTAAATTGGCGATGTCTGGAGAAGCACCCCGAAAGAGTATAGACACTATTTCCCAGCCACTTTAGCATCCAATGCCGACAGAACTCTCATTCTCTAGTTTTTTGCACCTTTACTTTACTCCCACTTGCTCTAGTCACTACGTAGGCTATCTTAAGTCACGTGCCCTAAGATCGTCGATCTGCTTTTGCGGGGTTTTATTTCCTCCCAGCATATATGTCTCCGCTGCATCACCAATGCACGTCTCGCATTTGTAATCCGCAATGGTGACGCCAAAGAAGCGACGTTTCCGCTATACCTCTGTTGCTTGGTTTGTAATTTCATACACATTATTAATCTGCCTTTATGACCCTTTGCGCTCCTACTAACGAGTCGCATAATAGCGAGAGATGCCAACAACGCAAGACTAGATGCACCGGTGAGCAGCCATGTAAAGGATGCCAGAATGCTTGCACGGAGTGTCTCTATCCACGTGCGACACGGTACCGATCCTCCCGTTGTGTCTCGTGGGTAACACTCTATTGTATTCAAGTCTACTAAGCTCACCTCACTCCTACTAGGGCGAGGGGACTTTCCCAAGAGGCGAGGGCTGTTCAGACAGAGCAAGAAAGCCTGGACGAAGAACAGGAAAGCGTGACGGTACTGGAACAGAACTGGCCCTTGGAGATCCTAGGTTCGGAATTAGCATCAGGCAATTTCGATGATTTCATTCGCCTCACCGAGCATCAGCTATTTCAAGCAAGCCAGCAAAGCAACAACCCCAGCGCAAACCACGGCTCTGATGGCTTTGTCTCTAGAGAATTGCACATTCTATTCGTCCAGGGTGATATTTCCCCGCGGCGAGTGCTAGAAGCGCTTGACGGCAGTTTCTGGTCCCGAGTTCTTCAGATCTATGAAGAAGAAGTCGGCTTGATGTATCCATTTCTCGATATCGATCAGTTGAGCCATGTGATACTTGAGAGGAAAAGACGCTGCTATTTCGAAAGCCTGCCTTCTAATAGCCTCTATGGCGAGGGTGTTGCACACATTGCATTTCTAGTCCTGGCGATTGTTTCTAGTTTCGAAGGCTCCAAGGCTGTGGAAATAGCAAACTCTGTTGTGGAAGAGGCTTTTGTTTCAACTATCCCCAAGATACACCTCCAGTCCCCTAGCCTGAGCGACCTGACTTTACTGGTTCTAATTGTAAGTAGATCTTTTATGTTTTATTGTGCTTTTTTAATACCTGTTTTGTATCACAGTGCATATTCTTCTTTCTCAATGATCGCGAGAAAGAGGCATGGAGAATAATGGGTAGCATCATGAGACTTGTCCATGAACAAAGCTGCCAAGAAGAAGAAACCCCCGCCAAGACCATTTCAGATACTTTCTTCTGGTCTCTCTATACCTTGGATCGAAGATGGAGCTTTGGGACTGGACTACCCTTCGCACTTCAGGACTCCGAAATTATTCGACAACCACTACCAACGGTACAATCAGCCCCACCCATGCTTAAGAGTACAATCTAATTGACCTTGCAGGACAGCAGCAGCCATCCGTTGGCTTACCTGAAAGCAATGGTTTCATTCTGCAGTATTGCCTCAGATGTGCGAAGCTTCTTCCTCGGCACCCTGGCATCTGGGCTTCAAGATTCTGGCGACTATCTACAGTTTCGAGTGATTCAATGGCAGCAAAACCTACCGCACCGATTACAATTCAACGGCATTAATGATAAGTTAGATGTGACAGCCGAGAAACGTGGATACTATAAACTCCGATTGATGCTTTATCTGCGAGCTAACCAGATGAGAACAATTATCCTCCGTAAAGCAGCCACTCGCTTCGGGTCTAACAATATTGACACGTCAAACTTCCAAGTCATGATCCAGGTCGCTCGAGACTCAATACAAGTGTTGGCCAGCCTAGCAAGGAAGACCGACATCTATCATGCTCAGCACAAAACATTTAACCATTTTCTAGAGACGGCCTTGTCTTCACTACTTCTTGTTACTTGCTATGCACATTCTGATCAAAGCAAGTCTTGTCTCGAAGATGTGGTTACAGGAACACAATTGGTTCACCGGCTGGCAAAAGAATCTTTGATCACGAGGAGGCTGAGGGATAAATTACAAAGCATACGAAAAGCGACCGACGAGTTGAGATCACAGAGATGCATGGGAAGCACGACCGAGAAAGGGAATTCGATGGGTGCCAGAGATAGAGATATCTTTGGGTCAATGCCCAGTTCAGGGACGATGAGAGTCGACCAAGACTCTGGCTCAGTAGAGGCAGACGCGAACTCTCTCGCAGCAGATACAACAGACTTCGCAGGGGTTCCAGTCTTATCAAATGGTGCTTCGACGACTTTGAATATTCCAATCGGTCTGTTTGACCTAGATAGTGCGGATGCCACCTGGGGAGACACTGATCCGGCGTTGTTCACCAACTTGAGTCAGATTCTTGGTAACTGCGAAAGCTTTGTATTCTTCTAGCTAGATTTGCCAAGTATTCTTACGCAAAAGATTTCGAGACTATTTATTTGATGGTTCTATTCGCTAGTACATGATTTATCGTCTTCCCCCAATTCCCTTCCATCGGCATGGCTGGAAGCGGTCACTACTTGAACCGAACCGGAACGGCAGCCTCTGTTGTCACCTGAAGACTCAGCAAGTCAGGCCGCGAGTAATGTCCTACTAGATCGAGGTTCTGTTGCATCATGCCCCGGAATGAAAGATCAACATCGGCGTAGAGAATGCCCTCTTCTCCTGGTGCCAACGGCTTGCACAGCTCAGAGCCATCGGGCCCGTAGATCATGCTGAAACCACCACCTGGGGCTCGGGCATAGTCAAAGTTCTCTATCCCTGTCCTAGCTTTTCCAGCTTCTGTCAGAACCTGGGAGCAGACCAAGACAAAACAGGCGCCTTCCATTGCCATAACCTGCGAGAATCTATTGCAAGCAGGTGGCGTCAAGTGAAACGGCCAAGGTTGGCCCTCCAAAGCATCCCAGCATAGAGGCCAGCTAGACACCTGGATGTCTAGATGCTGGGAGTACTGGTAATAGCGCAGTAAAGGCTGGGTGTGCTCCCAACAGTTCAAACCACCGATATTGCCAAACGAGGAGGGCACAACAGCCTTGATGGATTCTGCGTGCCCATCACCCCAGTAGGCCCTCTCAACGTGGGTCGGTTTGATCTTTCGCCGATGAAGAACAATTGTACCAGTCTCATCGATAAAGGACTAAGCAGCAGTTAGGAGTTTTGGTCCTAAGAATAGTAGAGACAGAACAGGATGACTTACCTGGGAGATATAGAGGGTGCCTTTATATCTCTCACTGTACCCAAGGACAATGAACACCCCAGCTTCACGAACAGCTCTTTTTATTTCTTCCATTTCCTCAGACTCCCTCTCAAGAGAATTATTGTAATACTCGCTCATAAACCCAGCATTACTAACAGGCGAGTTAGCCCAAATTGCCCTAGAGATATGTTTGTTAGCTGACAATATTCTTAGAGCAGAATCTCGACTGACCATGGGTATCCCGGAATAAAAATCTCAGGGAAACCAATGACATTGGCCCCTTTGCCAGCAGCATCTTGGATCAACCCGATCGTTTTGGCAACACTGCCTTTCAAGTCGTTCCAGCATGGCTCGGCTTGGATTGCAGCTACTTTGCACTTGGTCGGCATAGTGGGAAGATTGTGAATAAGTTGACTTTTAATTTTGCTTGGGTGATGAATCAAGCTTGAACCGTTTGTGAGTTATTTATATGAAACTGTCGCCTCTTTCTTGACCTCTCTCAGATAAGCTATCAATTACAAAATACCCTAAAATCTGTCACCTGATGAGGATATCGGAATGTCCATTGCCACCCATCAGATTTCGGAATCAACTGTGATTCTTATCTCATTCCGACAGAACGTCTCCAATCAGGATCAAGGCCGAGTAATCAATCGAACTAAAGCCAGTTTAGTCTGAAATAAGCTTTTGAACCCTGACTCGTCCAGGCTGAGTCGTCCCCTTACCCCGCAAACCAATCTAACTTTAGTCGCTCAAGGGAGATAGTGATAGAGCCAACACTTCCAATGCCGCCCTCGTGTGCCACCGCGAAACGGCTAGACTAAGGACCAGAGTTGCATCTCAACTAAGCGTCTCGTTGATCTAATGGTCGGAATCAGCTGTGCGCTACTAACCGGTTATAATAGCCTAACATTGACAAAGGGTCGATTTCGGAATGAGGTGTTTGCCGCAGAGTCATCTGATAGCTGATCTATCTGGCTTCTAGTAATCAATATTAGAGCTAGCGGTATTGGGTCGATTAATTGGTCTGACCGACTTGCCCTGTATCAGTCATTGGGCGTACAAACAGGAAGCTCGGTAAAAAGAAGCTCAAGAGAGACAATGTAGAACTGTTGCTACCAGGTAGCATTACACAAAGGTTTGGTCTTATCTTGGGACTATAAATACAAACTTCTTTCCCCATCTATCCGCTGGTACAATTATACTTCCTACACGCTGTATTAAACACTTCGGTTTTCAAGAAGCACTTCAGCAAGCCAATACCTTCATTGACAGTCAATCTCGTCAGCATGTTCTACCGAGCTAAATTCCAACCCGGAGACAAGTTCTTGTACGGGATATATGGCATTCAATACCAGGGCCAAAGCCCAAGCGGCTGGCAGCTGGATCTCATTCAACAATTCGACAAGCTCATCAGTGGACAGGCCCACCTTGATCGCATCACAGTACCTGGCACTGATGAGATGAGCACCCAGATCTGGCTCTCATATTGGTGGCCAGACTCCCATGCTAAATGGTGGTCAGCGCCTGCTGTGAAACAGTTTTGGGATGGACTCCCACAAGACGCAGGCATGTGGCGAGAGATTCTTACAGTCAATACCAGTCGAGTGCAGAATGCATGCACCGCTCAGTTGAAGAATGGGATGAATGGTCTTGGAGAGATGGAGCCATTTGGTGACAAAATTGGATATTGGGGCTGCGTTCGTCATCGTATACCCGACGTGGGTTTGGGTGACAAGTTAGCCTCTTCATTAGAGGAAATGCCTCCACGGGTGCCAGAAACAACAAATATCCGCCCTGGCAGGACAGTCGTCACCGACCTACCGGACAACATCTGTTTTCTAGTCGAAGGCCAAGACCATTCGGGCATGTCGACTAGAGAGAAGGCTTTGTGGTTCGAAGAGTTCGATGAGCTAGTAAGTGGTTGGATGGATCATCTAGGAAAAGATACCAATGCCAACGGACTGTTTGATGTACGGATGGGCCATGTCTCAGATTGTGGAATGTTCAAAACTGGGACTCCAATCAACCTGAATCATAACAGGAAGATTGAGATGTTTTACTGGCAGGACATGAGCAAGTTTGAGCGTGTTGGCAGAGTTCACAGAGGCCATGTCAAGCTTAGGAAGCGGTGGATGGAGACTTATGGACCTGGAGGAGAAATGGGTGATGGTGTAGGTCAGATTAATCTATGGGAGGAAACCTCCATTATGAGGGGTCCAGATATATTCGCGGAATATATTGGATGTCGGGAAGGTACTGGCTTTATGGCATATGATAAGACAGGTATAATTAACAGTAATGCAGTGGTCTAGATAGGTCTCATTACTATATATGGAATTGTGTTTTGCTGTATAACCAGGGCTTTTAGGATGATAGCTATATTATATCGCTGAGGTATATTCTTATGGATCAATAATGATTAAGTAATGAAGTGGCTGTATTATTTCTTGATCTAACTGGTAGGGTGTAGAATTAAAATGAGAAAGTAGTAGATTCAAGGGTGTAAATAAACCTAGCTATTTTATTCATAAAATTATTAAAATATTTAATAATTCTAGATTTAAAAAGGTCGAAAATGAAAATGAGAGTAAACAAGACTAATTCTAGTATATAAAAAATATATAAGCTTAAATATAAATACAACAGTGAATAATATTAGTAGTTACCATAATAAATATAGTATATTATCTTTAATTACATATAAACTGGAACTAAATAGCCATCTATAGTATTATTAATAACTTTAAAAATAAAGCTAAAGCTACCTCTATAAATTATTGAGCTTCTACACAGACCCAATAGTCTACCCACAAACCTATGCATTTCGCACCAACCTTGGGGTTCCACTTTGCAATCTGAGCCATTGTGATCTTATAGCACTTCTGAATAGAGTCGCAAGTTGTAGTTGCTTTCACCATGTGGAACTTTTTACAATTCTTGATCATGTCTGTTATAATAGGCGTAGGGGTTGTGTCTTGCTTTGGAGGCTGGGTCGGCGTCTGTCCAACAACTCCAACGCAAACATTATAACCAACCAGCAGAGCATTACACGATGAGCCCACTTGAGGGTTCCATTTGGCTAGCTGTTCCATGGTAACCTTGTAGTAGTCTTGAATAGATGCACATGTAGTTGTCTTCTTGACCTCGTGGAATTTGTTGCAGTTCGTGATCATTCCTGCTTGGATTGGTGATGGTGTTTTATTGCTGGGAGTGGTAGGAGACGGCTTAGGAGGGCTCCAGCCAACAATTGAGACGCAGACCCAGTAGCCGGCCAGCAGAGATTGACAGTTGGTGCCAACGCTGGGGTTCCAAGAGTAAAAGTCCTTTAAAGACAAGCTATAGTAGTTATTAATTGAGGCACATATTGTTGTCTTTTGTACCTGGTGAAACTTGTTGCAATTTTTGTGTATTCCATCCTGGATTGGCAACGGGGTCTTGATCCCATTGCTCGGTGATGTCGGTGAAGGTGTAGGTTTATAGTCATCTGTCATGATGCAAACCCAATAGTCTACCAACAGAGACTGGCAATTTTTGCCAACGTCAGGGTTCCACTCAAGGAACTTGGCTAAAGGCAACTTATAGCAATTCTCAATCGAGTTGCAAGTTGTCGTCGTCTTTATAAGGTGGAATTTGACGCAGTTTTTGACCACGCCTCCCGGAATAGGGGATGGGGTCTCGATTCCATTCGTAGGCGTAGGTTTGGTTGGTGATGGTGTATGTCCAATAACCGATACACAGATCCAGACATTAGCCCAGAGGCCTCCACAGTCTGCATTGACGGATGGGTTCCATTTGTAGATATCTAAAGCAGTGATTCCGTTGGCTTTGGCGAGAGCGTCACAGTTTTGCCCCTTTTGAACGAAATCGAACTTGTCGCAGTTCTTCACCATATCCATCAGCTTGATCGGCTGTTCCTTTGGGGCAGTTTCATTCTTGAACTGGCGAGGGATTGTTTTTGCAGTTGCATCTTGGACCGCAGAGAAAAGTGAAACAACAGCCAAAGGGCCTAGAGCCCAATTCAACTTGGTCATGATGGAGTGAGTAACCAAATAACTGGGTTAATGATGGATGGGTGAACACTCCCATGGTAGAAGAACAGACATGGCCATTATAGTCACGCTGCTGTATAACTTATGCTGGCATCAGGTCGTGACCAGATGTATCTTTCTACTGATCCAAGTACTAGTACATTGTTTGTCCTGCCTAGATAAACTTAGTAGTGCTTCCCCTCACGTCATGCCTTTCAGCTGCAGTACGGTATGTCGTAGATCCGTGTCTTCAACACATAACAATTAGAAAATTTCTCCACAAACGAATGGTAATCTGTTTTGGTTCTGAAAACCATCTCCTGCCTACAATGTCACACGACGGCAAGCTTGCAGGGAAAGCGGCGAGGACCATACATGGGTTTGGGGGTAGGGTCGCTTATGAGAGGAATTAATTATCCGGAGTGTGGACCTCAACCGTAGAATCTCGTGCCACTTTGTGCAAATAAGTTGGGTAGAGGATAATGAATACCTAAGGCCTAGATATGCCTTACCCCACTGGCCCGTCTGGTGCATCAGGGTCCCAGTCTTCTGGACCCTCCTCATCTTCTCTGTACAGCTGCCAGTTCCGCGACACAGGTCCGCCATACCGAACAAAGCCCTCCGGTGTTTGTTCCACCAAACTTGCTGTGTCCTCATATCCCTTGCGTTCCTCAGCACTAATGAGACAATGTCCAGCTAGTCTTTCATTACGCATAAGCATAGGCTGCTTTTTGGGGTACATTTTGGACCACTCTGCGTAATCGAATATGCCATGGTCTGGCATCAATGGTTTGCCGCATGTCCATGCTGTAGGTAATCTTGCGCCTGTTATTAGCGTTCGCCATGGCCACCCCCCAGCTAAATCTATATAGTCTCTTTTATCTAGGACTACAAATCCCTCCCCATCTCTCATCCGGATGTAGTAAGCTGGAGTGTGATTAAGGCCCGCTAGCCATGTAACTGGGAATGCCCATGTTTTGGTGTCACGGGCCTGTTTTCCTACGTTGCAGCGCAGGAAAGTCCGATATATGGAATTGTCAGACTCACCACCTGATGTTGAGACTCCCAAAACAGTAATCTTGGTGGCGGATGATGTCTCCGGAAGCTTGGCTACCTGCTGTAACCCATGGACCATCGAGTGCCAGGTTGATAAAGGCCGAGGCTGATGTAAATCTGCCCACCTATTGTTCTCAATACACACCAAGTGAAGACTCCTTAGGTGCGGTAGGCTGATGGGATGGAAGACTTTGTCTTTCTCACACATGCCTAGCATTGCATTACATACAGGGTTCAAATTGATGTGAACGTGCTGCATTCGTGGTAACAGGCTTCGCAGATCCTCGCACAGATGTGTGGGGTCTGGGTCAGGGTTGCTACCATTTATGTTTCCCACTGCAAGTTCCAGACTAATGCAACTTTCAGGAAGGCTTTTGAGTAAGGATGAAATGGTTGACTTTGTCGTCTTGTAGAGTTGAACCTCTGACCAAGGCTTGAGAGGGTTTCTCATAGTTCGATGATGTCGTATAAGGGAGAACGACTTGAGATTACCCATAGTTGGTATAACATTTGCCAATTGCGGGATTAGTAGTTCCGTTTGTCCCATTTGGCTTTGTCTAGTCGATCCGACTGATCGTCATGGTTGAGGTACAAGGTAAAAGACTGTGTTAGGATGAGAGCTTGCTGATTGTGGCATGCTATGAAGCGATCTAAGGACTGGCCACAGGACAACACCAGGTCGCGATAAAGTATTGGCAAGGCAGTATCTCGCCATAGTTGATCAACCAACAAGCAAGAGATAACAGCACCCCTGGAGTCATCACCAGCATACTTGATCACCTTGCCGAGGATTTCGGTGGGGAGAGCGGTAATTTTGATAGTCATGAGAAAACAAAAGAGCATACACGCGAATGTAGATGGAAGCGAGGGTTGGGATAGGAGGATAAGTAGGAAGTCCAAAGTCGGTTCGAGCCGGGACCAGTAAGCATCTTAAATAAAGTCTTGCGCCACCTTGGCGCTGCGAGGAACAGGGGTAGATGTTGGTCACACAACCAACATACTTTAAAAACACTAGGGAGTAGGTACTTTTGCAGGCGGATTTATATCAGACCACAAATATTTAGAGCAAAGATGTAGAAATGAAGTATTTTATCAATTATATGGACGTATATAATTGCTGTAGTGTTTATGGCCACTGTGGCGTTGAGGACGAATTTTGTCGAGCTGGCAACGCAGACAACTCTTGCCAGAAGGACTTTGGGAGTTGCACCAAGATCGAGCTGCCATCTTGCGGCGGACGCTTAGCCTTTGAGAGGAGCATTAGGTACTACCAGTTTGCCAATGTGCGCGGACGGCAGTCCAACCGCATTACGCCCAAGCAAAACCGCACTAAAGGCTTTACCCACTTATACGGCGCGTTTGCTACTATCGATCCAGACACGTTTGCTGTCAAGCCGTGGCACGATGACGATGTAAAGCTCTACAAGGAGTTCACGAGTCTCAAGACGAAGGGACTCGAGACTTGGATAGCCATCGGAGGGTGGACTTTCAATGACCCTAGGCCAACAAGGACTACCTTTAGTGACTTGTCTGCCAGCCCTACGCGTCGGGCACGGTTTATTAAGTCTTTACCCAGTTTCCTCGATGAACATGGCTTTCACGGTGTAGATCTTGACTGTGAGTAGTAAGTTATACTTTATTTCCGTCAATCGACTCCTGAGCCACCTGCTAACTAGATCCTCAAAGCCCGGGAGCCCCCGATCGAGGTGGCCGCAAGGAAGATACAGTCAACTACCTGGCACTCCTCAAGGACATGCAAGTGTGGAATCAGTATCACTATCCCCACGAGCTACTAGTACATCCGATGTGTCAAGCCGAAGCAGATAGAGCAGTATGTTGACTATATGGGTATCATGACATATGATCTTTATGGGCCGTGGGATGGGGATGTTAAGCAGGTTGGACACGTCATCCTTGGCCACACAAATATCCCCGAGATTACAAACTGGTCACTGCCACTATACTACGCCGGCGTCAACCCCGCAAAGGTCAACATTGGTCTTGCTTACTATGCTCGTGGCTATACCGTCGCTGATTCAAACGTGGTGATATCGATGATGTGGCCTCTTTGAAGAAGGTTATAACCGAAAGTCAAATAACGCCTTTTTTCCACAGATTTAAGCATTATATTCCAATGCCCTCACAGATGCCTATTTTTCAAGCTTTTTGGCCTTAATGACCACCGAAGCTTATGACCGCTGATTCAAACTGCAATGGTGTCGGGTGTAAATGGTCTGGCACCAGTTGGCCGGCTTCCTGCACAAATTTGGCGGCGTCATCTTCCTTCAGGAGATTGAGAGGATGGTCAAGGATGAGACTGGTATTAGCCCAAAGCTTCTCCCCAAAGACATGATGATGGAGCTCAAGTATGGCAACCAGTGGATCGGATATAATAACGAAGACACCATTTACATGAAGAAAAAGTGGGCAAGTAGCCGCTGTTTCGGAGTACAATGGTGTTATGTTTTCAGGTTCTGGAAGCGGAGATACGCCAGACGATCAAAGCGATAGAGGCTCAGAGGATCTCAGTCGCGGTTAAGGTAATGGCGTGGGTGTTATCTCTTATCTAAGAGCTGAGAAAAGAAAAGCCTATTACTACAAAATAATATATAAAGTATATTCCTTACTGATCTTACTATTATCTATAGTTTTAAGCCTATATTAGCTTGTAGGTTATAAAACCCTTTCTAATTATATAAACTAATACTGTAGGTATTATATATATAGTAGTGGAATTCTTTAAGACTTTCCTAATGCCTCAAGTAGGCATAGTAAATAAGTACTATAGGGTCAAGATTTAAACTCCGAGATGATATCAGCCAGCAGTCTTAATTCAGAGATAAAGACTAATAAAACTATAGAATAGAAGCTTCACTCATAAGCTCATCTGAGACCTCTGACTTGTATTGTTTCAAGACAAGGCTTAGCCTTTTAGCATCTGGGTCGTCTACGTTGCTAACGATATCAACAGGCCACTCTGACTTGGCCTGCCAAAGATGCTTTTCCTGGGCCGTCAGAATAGCATCATCGAACTTGGCGAAATGTCGGAGCACTTCGAGGTCCTCCGCTCGTATCCTACTCCTGACTAGCCGGAATAATAGCTGTCCAAGAAACAGACTGTTGCTTTGGTAATATATTCCACTGCATAGAAGAATAATTGTTGATCGCACCTCGAGGATGTTGTCTGGGTTGCTGTGACCATCTATGTCTTCAATGCTCATAAAAACACATGTGTTCAAGAAGGCAAGAAGGTATGTGTCGAGATATTCGAAGCCATGCCCCAAATAATATACCCGCAAGAGGGTCTCTAAGCATGTCCTGCAGTCAGAAAAGATTTGGTGGGGGGATTGCCCGACCAAATCTGTAAATGTCCTGGACGCTAACTCCGATGATTCAACAGCCGCCAGTGGTTGAAGAAGGCCGAGCAACTCATGGTAGTAACGCATACTGCGATAGTTGTTAGTTGAGAAAAGCACAAGAAAGGATAAGAAATGACGCCTCTGGTAATATTCCACTTACTGGAGCTTGAGAGCAGACGGCAGCACAACATTCCGCGGTGAAAGTGGCTCCGGTAATTGGTCAAACCAGGTACGAAACCTCAGATAGAATTCTGCTGTTTCAGTAGCTGACAAAGCCTCTATCTTTCTCGTTGATGCGAACAAGCGTTTCCCTCGGTCGTTCATGATTTTCTCGTAATCGATTCTTGCCTTGAAGTATTGCCCAAAATTGGAAGGGTGAAGTGTTGCATTCAAAGGATATCTGAACCATAGTTCGCCATACCACTGGGGGTCCTTTAATGGATCCGGCAATTCTACCGTAGGCGGCCCGTCAAGGAGTGGAGCTCGGTAGAAGCCAAAAGTAAAAATGCTAACACATCACAGGTGTAAGAAAAAGCACCTTTTTCACAAATACCATCCGGCCATCTTTTGCTTACCTCTGGGAGACAAACAAGGTCCACGCTGTGAAGTTCCGCGCGTTACATAATCTGTTGCTTCGCACAATTGCAGATTCCTTGAAAAGACCGAGATGGTGTGCCATTTGGCATGCTCGTATTGTATAGGCAAACCCAAGCTTATCAGCCCCATTCATATTATAAATGAGATTGAAAACCATTCCAGCCTGGACGGTAGTCAGGTCGTTGCTATCTTGTGCGTGTTCCCAGAGCCTTTTAGCTTCTGAGAGAAAGCGATACCCATAGGTTGAGGGATTCCAGAACTCAGCGCGAGAGCCAAGGCCACGGTAGTAGCTCTGATGGTTGACTTAAGCAAATGTACCAAAGCAATCGGAGGGTCTGGTACTTACACAACCCACAGCAAGAACCACATTGACAAGCAGAGAAGAGCAAAGCTCCGAGGACATTGCCGCCATATCTTGGAGAAAGTATTCCTTCTGGAACATTGGATACCAGCTCCAGTCCTGCAGGAAAAAGGCGGCGAGTAACTTTCTCATCAGTCGATTATCGGTGCTGACCGTCGTCCATCTCGCTGGCTCTATCGAAAGAAACTCGGCATCGCCAATTTCTGCCGCATGGAATGGCATAAGAAATGGGGCATCCGAGTCTCTTGCCGCGGAGGATGGGTGCACGGATGATGATGGTGGGCGAGGAGCGTTTGCTTCATTGATGCCCCTCCAAGTCCACTCATAGATCAAGGAGTGAAGGTAAGGGTTGGTGGGTTTGAGGAGAGAGGCCGGCATTCTGGACAGGAGGGGAAACTCGTAGCGGTATCTCGTCTCGGGCACGAGAGAAGCTTGGAGAAGGAGGTCGCCATGCTTGAGGTGCTGTGCAAGGACCTCAACGTCGTCGCCATTTCTGATTCTCCGCACGATGGCATCTGCATCGGCCTGGGAGCGGGATCGCACCGCATCGACAATGTACTCGAGGCTGCTTTGCTGGCTCTTGAGATGGCCATACTTGCGTTTGAGGGCTTGCGGTCGCGTCTCGTGGGCGTCTGATTCGTAGTGGCATACTCTCCGCTTGGTAATGCATCGTGCGCATTTCGGTCGGCCGGCGTTGCACTAAAGAGTCACCATGGTATCAGTACCTGACCAAGATGGGCTACCACACTTGATGGGCAGGGGTAAGAGGATAATATACGTGCCCTTACTTTGCTCTTCCGACATGCCTCGCAGGCGCTGACGACGTTGATACGTTTTGGAACGGTGGACGGTGGCGGCGGCTGCTGAGGTCGGTCTCCTGAACTGGCAGGGAGAAGCCGGCGGAGGAGTGGCGGATTCGACCCGGCGTTACGGGGAAAAGCATCAGTTGAGCTCATGGCGAAATCTTAATTATCTCACAGCGGGTAAGTTTCTGATGGGCAGGGAATAGAGAAACCTGGCTGAGGATTTGTGTTATGACTCTCTGGTCGGAATCCTAAAACGCCGGAGCGGATCCCGTTCTATGGACCAATCAATAGGCAACATCAGATGGAAGCGAGGTAAGAATGACACGCTGGATCGTGTCTAGCCAATAGAAGGGACGGGAGGCAGCTCCGGTTAATAATACATATCACGATAAGAGACCCCACTAATCCCTTTGAGGCCTTGGGTGCTTTACCTGCCTCTCCATTTTAATTATATGCTAGTCTATTAGGTAATACAGATATTATTAACTGGGTTACTCACCCTTTTTTATTAACTTATATCTCGGCAATATATAATACAAGCCTAGTCCATGCGAGAGCGAGCTCGGCGGCGGAGGAGTAAGCACAGAATGGTAACACTAGTATATCAAGCCAACCTCACTGGGCCGTCTTCAGTGCCCGAAATAAATACTGGCGCGGGAGAAATAGCTGATAATACCTAATCTCTATGGGCTTCTCTCACCTCATCCCCAAAGGAAGCTATTGCTGCGCTGGCATCTTCAAGTAAATCCAATGGGTTGATCAACCTGGAAGACACCGTTAATAATGGTTGGCTCAGCGAGCACCTTCCCTCCAACCTTTCACCAGTGCTGCAGGGGATCTGGGAGGGCGTTGGCAATCCGCACCTGGTACTCAAGCTGTCTTTGCCCTCACTGCGAGCCTCACACAAGCCCGATGTCCAGAAGCATGCGCTGGAGCTATATAGCTCTACAAGCATTGGCCGAGTATATGCCGCGCCAACTAAACACAATTAGCATCACTGATGTAGTTGTGTTGCTTGTAGTGCTGACCATCTTGGAGATGCTTAAAATGATATTTGGCTCGTCCCTTGGCGGTATTACACATTGCAAGTAAGCCGACTATATGTTAAAGAGTCATGTGGAATGTCGTAGGGGATAGACAGCCATATGATCTGCGCCTAGGTCCCTGTTGAGTGCTGGTATACGATATGGTGTGCTCCCTGGGGAGAAATATTACATTCATTCCCAACAGAGGTGAGGGAAGCTTTATAGGATTCTCTCTAGTGCTCTTCTATATTACCTACTATATTGCTTGCGCTACTTTGTGAGGCGCGAAAACTCAATCTACAGCTAACACTGATCTGTCTTCTTCAGAGAGAGTCTTCTCATCAGGCCTTTCGCAAGACATCTTGGCCAGGTTGGCTGCCCTGCGTGCTAAATTTAATCACTGGTATACTCAGCAAGACGTTAGTGACCTACCAACCGTCAGAGCAACCTTAGATTGCCTAGACCCATTCTTGTCATTGCCCTCATGTATAGGCCCTGACCCCCTTGTATTTCTCTCCAGTCTAACGGCAAGCAACTATATTCGCTATATAGCTGCCTACGCGCTGGCTTCGACCGAGAGCCTTGGAGCTCTGCTTTCTCACAAACCTGGCGATTCGCAACCGCCCAATCACTATACTCGTCTGATCCTGCAAATATTAGCAGGACTTAGGCCCTCTGAACAATTGCAGGAAGGAGAGGGCATCTCTATTGGGCTGGCTTGAATCCTCCTCAATATTGTCCTGCTCCCCGGGCTAGATGCTAATATTATCTTTTATCTAGAGAGCGCTTTATTAAGGCTTTAGGAGGTGGAAAGTTGTCCTTGCGCTCCGTGCCTATTGTGGGCACTCGGTGATGTAATCCGGAAATTGAGGATCAGTAAGCTTATAGATATATGGTCCTCTATCTCGAGGCAGGTATTATAGCCGGCGAAGAGCTTTTTGTTGTACGCTTAATGCCAGTGGTGTACTAAGCACTGCTGTTTGGATATAATGCTATAGCAGAAAGTATATTCTATGTAGATTGACTAGTAATATAATAAATGAGCTTAATTTTATTAGTTATTTAAGACGCTATAGTATATAATATAAGAGAAAGATAAGACACCTAGGCGTTTTATATATTGAAGTGGATAGCTATCTTCTAAAGAGGTTAATAAGTAAATATAATAGTAGTTAAGAAGAAAAGATATAATAGATAGTAAGTAGCACTATAATTAAGTCTAGTGAGAGTATCTTAGATTAATATAGATTTAAGTGGGACTTACTATTCTAACTAATTATTAGTATAATAATATTTATAAAGAAACCCTAATTAATATAATAATAATAGCTAAAATATATTAAATATATAGTTATTAGAATTATATTTTAAGATTATTTTATTAAATACTTTTCTATTGAATAGATAGCCTAATGAAATTAATCTATTAGGTAGAAAAGATAGTTAAATTGCTATTATTTATAGATAATAATAATAATAATAGATATACTTCATAGAACTAGAAGGTATAGCATTAATCTATCGTAAATAGTCTTACCTCCCTCTAAGCTTATTAAAGGCTTATTTGACCAAGTGGGATCGATATGCCACAGCTGTCAATTATACTGACCGTTTGTTAAATCTTATTAACCGGCATTAGGTTTAAAGGTGTATCATCAAGGAAAAACCAGGTGTCTACTACATCCACACCCTTTACTCTATTCAATGGCGGTCTTACATATAGGATAAGATTTCTACTGCCGTTATTAATAGCGCTTAGCTTACGATAGACAAAGATGATAGCAAAGCAGCCAAGGCTTACAATATTTTAGAGAGCTTCACATCGCTTCGTATAGACTACTCTGCCTTGAGCAATGATACACGGACTTATATCCGTAGATGTCTTGAAGCGCTGTTTGTGCCCGATATTGAGGCCTATAGACCGAATATTGAGGATATTAAGGCTGCATGGCATAGCTAAGGGTACCGTTTGGATAATTGATTACCACGACTAAACTCTCTTTACGCATATTATCTTGCCTCACGAAACTTAATTGTGTGTGTATAAGTGCTGTTTTGACCTTAGAAGTTACTCTATATAGCTTTGACATAGCCTATATATTTATTGTCTAAATGTAATTACATCTTAATTGTACTATATAATCTGCTAAATTATATTACATTGCCCCTTACCAATAGTTTATCTCAGCTACTAAAGGTACCACTATCTTATTTAGTATTCCCTGTAGAAACCACTAATTCTATAAGTCTGTAATAATATTATTGGAAGATACTACACAGAAATGGATGGCATTATGGTGTACAAATACTAGATTTACCTTCTCTTAAATAATCTACTGGTTCAAGACCTAAAAGTCACTTACCTGATCGACTTCTTATGTCTACATTAGATCGTTATCCATGTATGGAGAGCTGATTCGGCCATAAAACTTCGTTTTTAGAAAAAGCCTAGCCAGTATCAAAAGGTTGGCGCTATTATCTGTGAAGGTAAGCATTAAGCTCTGTGGCTCTGATGACAATGTTTTTGGAGTGCTTTCGTATGTTTCTGTGATGAAAGAGTGTTGAGCATTAATTACAAGCTGATCAGCAACCTTCTTCGACGGGAATAATATCTCGTGTTGGCTCCTTTGATGCCTAAGCCAAGGCGTTGAATAGAGTCGTAGGAATGACGACGTAAGTGTGATGGCGAGTCTATACCGGTCTTCATCTGTCAATAGTTTCAGCTTCGTGTTAGAGGAGTGAAAAAGAGGATCCTGAAGACTGACGAAACTCTCAGCAAAGCATAATGGCTTACTGTCTAGTTTATATGAACCATTCCGTCGCAAGGTGAACCGAGATAGAGGGTCTACGAAAGGCACGCACCATGTTATCTTCTTGGGAGCAGCAATCTATATCATTTTGCTCCTTATTACTGTGAGTTATAATCCAGTCTCTGTCTTACTTTAGTGTTCAATCTTACCCGCTCCAGATTTGAGTCACGTATCGTTCGATCGAGTTTGGTCAAGGGATATGCCATAACAACCCTATTATTTCCGATGTGAATTATGCCATCTTCCTTGAGGTAGTCCCTATGATTGTGGCATTTTTCTTATTGAATGCTAGATACCTAGGCATAATGATGCGCGGTGTTGATAGGAACTTTAGCCGTAGAACAAAAGAACACAAGCTCTTGCTGGAAGAAGATCGTCTAACTTCAGGCAGTAGACTTGTCAGGCTTAGGAATAATTTGGAGGAATGGCGGTATAACTATGATCTCGAGCTGTAAGACCTTTAAAGATAGGTATCAAGACAGTATGGCAAAGGTGGTCTGACCTACTGGTGGCTAGGATATAAATACTACATTAGGCTAATTGAGCTTATACTCTTCTAGAATTAATCTTTACTGAAATGAAGTTGATCTAGACTGGCTTTAATTGATGTCTAGGTAAGTTCAAGCCAGAGGTACTCCGAATAAGTTACCTCCACGGTATATAGATATTGTGATAGGAACTTAAACTGGCTTTTCTTCGTTAAGAAAACATTATGATTGGGTAAAACTATTTTTATATTTTTTTTGCTTCCAGCTTTTAAGCCTTGTTAACAGATAGCCGGGGTTTGAACCCGACAACAGAGGAGATTTCCATATAGATCGAAAACTCAGTTAGTTCGTTCTCTCAATAAATAGACTGCAGTCACCATATAGCTTTACTTTTACGTCTAATATAGCAAAGAAGCTATAGCTACTATTAAGTTAAATAACATATTAATTGAGTCTAGGGTAATTAAGTAAAGATAGTGAGGCCCTACCCTTTAGGACTAGTCTAATAGGTTGGCAAATATCTCTTGTCCATAGAGACACTTGAATCCTAGCTTCTGGTATGTGTTCCATCTTGGTTGTAGTCCATTGTACTAAAAGATTTCGAAAGGCAGTCCGGTCTTCTATTTACAAGGTCTATTTACCCTCCCGGCTAATAGTTTATAGATGATTCGATTATGTATGAGCCTTGGTGCATCGCATCATCTTGCACTAGAGTCGAAGGAGTGGATCAAGATAGACTACAGACCAGGATTATATTCCTGGAAGTCTCGCTTGTGGTGATGATCAAATGTATAGAGAGGGGATCGGCCGCCTCAAATGTCTTGGCAGGCACGTTTTTTCCGAAACTTAAGATACCGATATCGCACTCAGATCATAATTATGTGGTAATTTGATCCATCGCGCCGGATTGACCATCCATCCTTGGCCACCCTTTGCTTGGCATAAATAATTTTTCCATCCAGTGACCAGATTTACAGTCGGGGCGCTTATAACTTGGATTGAAGATGTTCGCTAATGTGCAGGATGTGCTGATAGGACTCATCCGCTATCTTACTTCATGCATCCTCAGATATTACTTGCCACTATCCGTAGTGACTAGCATTTCATAGAGCACATCCATTCTGCCATTCCGCAATTAAAATGGAGGAATCCCTCTAAAGGCTGAAAGAAATAAGCCCATACTCCATAGCTGTGGATCGCTATGACCACTGGATAAGGTTAAAAACAAACTTCCATCGATACAGCTGCGGATGTGGGTATAATCACGGCTAGGTTTCCTGCTACCCATCCACAACGGCAAGCAAACCTGTTCTCTATGGTATTTCCCTATTTTCACGCGGCATCGACACTGTAATTATTAGCACCAAGGGCACCCACATTTGTTAGTGACTGCGGCCCACTCCCTTGGTCCTAATCTCCTAATCTCCGATAAACAGAGCTGATGGTAATTGCAGGGCGCAAAATTTAAAACAAACCGCAGCTTCCGAAGGAGGCGGCTGAGGGCTGTAAAGGATTTTGTTGCCAAGATAAAATCGCATTGCTGAACCGTGTGCCCTATCAATACCGCAAGGGTACACAAGACCTGCCTAGATGAGAATAGACCGCTATAGATCTAGAACGCCTTATTCCTTCTGCCAAGCGTGTGGGAGGCAGAGGGGCTTCCTCCGTGATATGCCACATCCATCGTCGAGGTCACGCTGGTAGATTATGGTATCATGGGAATTTTTCTTCGCCATGGTTAAGTCGAGATCTTAGCTCTGCCGGGCCAATCCTGTCCCTAGGCGTATTCTGAGATCCTTCATGAGCAGTTGACAAATGTTGTATAAGAGCTGTGCACTCGGCCGATGTGTCTCTCAAGTTCGCACCCATTCACACTCATTCATACTCATTCACGCCTATCACTCTTTCTAGGCAAGCAGACTCATCTGCATTTAGATTTTTTGAGTCATGATTATTCCCACGGCCATTGTCGGGCTCTTGCTCGCTCTGCCGGCAACTGCACTACCATGGCCGCAACCATTCATGGAAGCAACCGACCCGCTCGAGCACAACTCGACTCTCTATGCTCGAGCTGACCCCGGAGACTTCTACCTACGAATCCTGCCTCTAGGAGCGTCCATCGTGGCAGGAGAATACTCCCAAGACAAGGCTAAGAACGGCTTCAGGAAGTTTACCCGGGACAAGCTACGCGAGCGAGGATGGAAAGTCAACATGGTTGGCACCAAGAATGGTGGAACCATGGCAGATAATGTGAGTTTTGCAAAGAAATTGCATCGAGTGAACATACTAATCCCTTCGACTCGCAGGACCACGAGGCTATCTCTGGAGAAGTTGTGACATCCATTGCTAAGCGTGGCCGTGACGCCGCCAAGATCTGGCTGCCTAACGTGGTATTGGTCAACGCAGGAACAAATGATGCCAATGGCAAGCAGGATGATGTCAATGCTGGACGCACCGGCCTTCAGATGAAGGAGCTCATCGAAGGCATATTTGCAGAGGTCCCCCAAGCCGTTGTGGTTCTGTCCACCCTGATCCCAAAAGTCGGCAATGAAGACTACGTGGTCAAGATTAACGAGCAGTACCGTACCGTCTACCGCCAGTTTGTTCCCCTGAACAAGGATGGCAACGAGGAGCCTGATCCGCAGTTCAAGGTCATCTTGGCTGAGATGCAGCCATTCCTGACTCTCGACGACATTCATGATAAAACACACCCAACCATTTTGGGTGAGAGGAAGATGGCAGCTGTTTGGGACTGGTGAGTAATCCTTTCGCACTGCTCGTGGGGGGACTCTAACGTGAAGCCAGGGCTATCGGCGTAGCTCATGACCGGGGCTGGATTAAAGCACCCAAGCAGAGCAGCGCGTTTTCGGACGGTGAAGGCTCCACGACATGCTTCAAGAAGTTCGGAAGCGGCGCTTCAGACAACAGGAGTGGCCGACAGATCTTGTTCGCGGCCGACGCTGCCATCCGCGACGATGGCACGTACCGACACGCGTCGCAGCTTCGTGACGACCGCAAAGGAAGCTTCACCAATGCCGTTGGAGGTGGTCCGGACAAGGACATGACCAAGTCGTCGAATATGTGGTTTGCACAGCTCGTGAACTCTCAGAACTCTCCCAAGGGCGATGAACGCGATGAGTTGATTCTTGCACCTTCGGACAAGTCGGACCGTAGACTGATCATGTACCTCAACAACGGCGTTGGAGAGTTCAATGACGCGTTCCAGATTGATCCCAAGATGAGCTGCTCTAATGATCGTGAGTCTGTCTCATTCCATCTATGCTTCTTCTGTTTATACTAACGCGAACTTCTAGATGTTCGATGGGGCGATGTTAACGGTGACGGTTTGGATGATTTCATTTGTATCCAGGAGAACGGAGAGCTGTAAGTTGACTGTCCTCCGAGTTAAACACTGTTACAAAAGCTAATCCCCTTCAGTTACGTCTCGATCAACAAGGGTGGCAGCCCGCCTACCTTTGCGAATGTTGGTCTATACAAGGCACAGGAGATGGGCCTTGGCCGTGACCGAGTGCGTCTCGGAGATATGGATGGTGATGGACGCCTCGATTATTGCCTCATCTCAAACGCAGGAAATGTTCAGTAAGTTTAATACGAATATTTCCTACAGAAGATGGATGACCTAACAGGTTTTAGCTGCTGGAGAAACGGGGGTATCGGAGATAAGGCTGCGTATTGGCAGGACATGGGCCAAGGAGCCCACATTTTCCCGTCGCAGAACACAGGTGACATGCGTGGTGTACAGTTGGTCGATGTGAACGGAGAGTAAGTATATACCTTGTGCATGAAGCTATAATTACTGACAACATTGAAGTGGTCGATACGACTGGACATGGATGAGTAAGGAGGGCCAAGTCAAGACGTAAGTTGAAAAAACGGGACCAAGGCGTGCTATGCAGGTGCTGACATTTGACAGATTCATCAACCAGCGAGGCGACGGCAAGGGCATGAAGCCTTACTGGCGTGAAGCTGGAATCACCCATGCTGGCCGAGGCTACAACATCGGTGAGGACCGAGAGTTCATCAAATGGGGTCGTACCCTCAGCGGACGGCCTTCATACATCAACTGGAGCCGAGAGGGCAAGCTTTGCAACGGAAACGTCATTTGCCGTATCGAGTACCAGATCTGGGAGAACAAAGGTGAGGGAGGTACTTCGCAGAAGGGTAAGTCAAGTTTGTATTCCTCCAGGCCTGGCGTCGACACTAACTGTTGCAGGCGACGGTATTTTCTGGGGTGATGTAACTGGCACTGGCGTCGATGATTACGTTTGGATCTCGATGCACGGAGAGGTCAACGTATTTGCCAACAAGAACACCCGCGCCAAGAACGACTTCTACGAGACCAACGCCTGGGCAGCCCCCAAGATGATCAAGACTGGTCTCGAACGCCGGGCACTTCACTTGGCCGACTGGGACGGTGATGGCAAAGCCGACATTATTGGCGTGACCAACCTGAAGACTGGCGCTCTCAAGGTCTGGTTCAGTCGCTGGAATAACGGGCAGGCCGCCTGGGAGGAACAGGTTATCCCCAACCCTCCTGGAAGAGAATGGTGCACCCAAGGCTTTGGCCGACTTCCCTTCGACAACGCCCACCACTTCGCCGATCTGACAGGCTCTGGACGAACAGACTACATCTGCATGGCGCCGTCCGGCCAGGCCTGGGCTTGGTTCCGAGGCAAGGATGGCGTGGCCAAGGCTTCTGGACAGATCAAGTACCACGAGGACTTGGACCGAGCAAACTTCCAGTTCGCCGACGTCAACGGCGATGGTAATGCTGACCTGTTGCACAAGGATAAGTTCTCTGGCGATACACAGGTTTGGTACTTCAACAAAGTCGTGACCGAGGCTGAACGGGATGGGAACTCTGGTAGCATCATCAAGTGGGATCGACCTGAGAAGCTGTTCCAAGGATCGGTCAAAGGGCCCGACACTCATTATCCTCGTCTGAACAACCAGGGTCGAGCTGACATGGTCTACGCACAGGCTACAAGTGCAAAGGTAAGTCACCAAGTATCTCATCTTTGTCTTGCAGAACATATCCTAATTACCACAGGCGAGTGTTTCTTTCAACACGTGTCCCGCAGGAGGAGACGACAAGGAGACCGACACAGACCTGCCCACGTACACTCCTCCAGACCTCGACCCGAGTCCCGACGACGATTGGTTCTGTGAGGGAGGCAACGGTGCCAGATGGTCACCCGATCTCTGGCGCCAGCACGGCGTTGGCACTTGGCTCACGCAGAGGACCGACCTCTACAGTTCAGCCGAGAACACCTGGCCCGACGGTGCAGACGGTGTTCCGCGTGTTATCGCCGAGTACGATGTTTACAACCACGACACAATCTTCAACTGGGACCCTACTTGTAGGTCAATCACCCAAACGTGTGTCTTTTCGAATGCCGTCGAGACTGCCAGCAAGTGTAAGGATAACCAGGAGAGAGCCTTCTCGATCTGGGCCATGGGCAACTTTGCCAAGTTCCAGCAAAAGTGGTACAAAGCAATCGATGATGGGTAAGCATATGCATCTTGTCCAACTCGTTTCGACCATAGACTTAACTGACCATGCTTTACAGTGTGAAAGAGGCCGGACTATCCGCTGCATCTATCGCCAACACGTTCTTGGTCCTCGAGCCAAAGACATCCCTCGCCAATCCCGCCGCCTGGCTCACCATCGTGGCAGGCATGTTCACGAGTATTGGTGCTATGGCCCCTGGAATCGCTGTTGCTTCCAATGTAGCCGCTGGTGTCTTCACCATCGGCGCTGGCGCTGCGTCTTTTGGAGCAGATGATCTTGAGTCTGGCCCTCAGTTTGATTCGTTCGCCGACTTGAGCAATACGCTTGGCGAGTTGCTCAAGTGGACACGTAAACACATGGGGGCCCGGTTCAACCGCTACTTTGTTGAGACGCCGCCCAACCACAACAGGGACCGCGGATCTGAGCTGGCTCGGGTTCTGGAGTCCGGAGTCTGGGCCGACCAGGACGTGTCCGAGAAAGAGTACGGGAACATCTGGACCATCGACGACGTGAAATCTATGATTGTAGGCTCTATGATCAGTGAGATGTGGAACACGGGAGAAGTCGCCATCTTCAAGTGGTCCAAGGACCACACACTAGCCAAGGATTGGGGATTCAACCCATGCTTTGGTGGTGACAAGTATCTCATGGACGACCACATCGCCTGCATCAATGGGCAAAACTATCTCATTGTAAGTCTCAGACAAGCCAGGTTACCAATATGTTGCTAACGTGTTTGAACAGGCCAAGCAGATTACCAAAGAGAACCAGGACGCCGCAATGAATTGGCCCAGCATCGGATCGGATGAGGAGACGCTGAAGAAGTACGGCCTCGACCATGCCACCGTCATCAACGCTGCCGAGAGGACTCAAGACCGTGCCCAGCAGTTTATACCCCGAGGTCTTGACAATCTGGGAGAGCTATTCGTCGATGCATCCAAGGTGGATGACGGGAAGCGTAAGCCATACATGACATACTTCAACGTCCCAGTATGCGATCTCAGTAAGGTGGACAAGTGGGACACGTACGTCGATAGCTTGCCTGATGTCTCAACCAGCGTGTGTAACGAGGCCGACAATGGGTTCAAGTACACGGCGTTCTGTGTCGCTCATTTGCTGGCCAAGAATTGTCGCAAGCTCAGCTTGCCAGGAGGACAGTGGCCATACCAGAACAGCATTTAAGCTTCGACAGCGGAGGATGGATTTCTTTTGTGATTTTAGATGTTCTTAACTTATATCTTCTTCATATTAAACCAGATTGGCTGTACTACTGTACACTGTCTGGCTATTCGATCATAATAAACTTAGTAAACCCAAGCTACTTCATAATTATACCCTACTACGTATCTTTGCTTAACTCCAGTAATCTGAAACAGACTGTGACGGCGCAATAGATATCCATGACGCCCGGGACGTATCTGGAGACTGTTTACAAGTAAACACCGCTCTGTTCCCCTGTGCTGAGCACCCTGTTTGGACCCAAGGTACCCGGTCCGGCCTAGCAGTCCCATTCTTAGCCCACAGCTGTTCCACATTGCCTGCAAAATGCTATCCGTCTCGGATAATTTGGTCTTCAATGTAGAACTTTATGTTCACAGTTGTATAAGAATGAATGGTTCGCAGGATGCACCCTTTACTATCTCTATTTCAACGAATCGCAAATGGAGTTTTCATTATTTATCAAGGCTCATAAAGTACAAGCCTCTATGATAGACGTCTACAAGGCTATGTTGCATTCCGATCATCTTAGGCTTATTCTGCAGCCAACACAAAACAACAATATAAGATTGATCATTACCCGATTACCAGCCAGCATATACAACGCCTTCATATGGTCTGAGTACCACACCTTCCTGAGTGAAGGTCTCACTGTTATTCCCCAGCAACCTCTTCCCACCTGAACAACCTTCCACAAAAACCTTCTGTTCCATTGCAGAGAAGTTCAGTAAAACAACGGCCGACTTACTACTATAGCTTGTCATGGAGTATGCAAAGATGTCCTGACTGTCCTTGTACTCTGGCAGAATCGCGAAGTGTCCGTAAACAAATACATCTTTCTCCTCTTGTCGCACATCCAGAACCTGCCTCCAAAAGTTCAACACACTATCCTTGTCGTTCTCAGCTTGTGCAACGTTCCACTCTTTGAAATCGTCGTTTACACGCATCCAAGGTTTGTCTCCAGATGTGAACCCCGCATTGTTTTCTGTATTCCATTGCATGGGTAGTCTCCCATTATCACGCGCCTTCAGCCTCATCTCCCGCATGACATCCGACATGTCAGCGCTAGGCCCTCTCTTTCTAAGCTCACTGTTATAGTAATTCAGACCTTCGACGTCGATATAGTCATCAATCTCCCATGATGCCGGCACATTCGCCATGCCAATCTCTTGACCTTGTAGGAGGAACAGTGTTCCACTTAGTGTACCGAGGTAGATGGCCAGCATCTTAGCTGCGTCCTTCCTGTACTCTGGAAGGTCTGATCCATAGCGCGATAAAGAGCGGCCCGAGTCGTGGTTGTCCATGTATACTGAGTTCCAGCCATCAAACTTGGGCATCGCCCCTTGCCAGCGGCTAGTGATGGTCTTGAGCTTGGAAAGTCTGAAGTCATCCCTCTCATATTTGTGGTTGGGTCCAAAGTCCATATCCACGATGTCGCCTGTGAACAGCATGTTCAGCTCGTGTCGTTCCTTGGCGACATAGCTCGCGACGCTTTCCTCGTCTTTTGTGAAGCCGAGCTCTCCAACGGTCATACAGTCATACTTGTCCAGGACCTCCTCTCGCATCTCCCGGATGTACTCGTGCATGCGTGGGCCGCTCGCAAAGTACTTGTCTCCTGGCTGGAACTCAGCACCAGGGCGCGTGATAGGCGCGTCTGGGAGGTCTGTGTGCTTGGACATGAGGTTCATTGAGTCGATACGAAAGCCGTCAACGCCTTTCTCAAGCCAGAACTTCATGTCGTCATAGGTTGCCTGGCGCATTTCGTCGTTGGCCCAGTTTAGGTCGGGTTGCTCAGGGAGGAATAGAGATAGATAATATTGGCCCGTTGGTTCGTCAAATGTCCAGGCGCTACCCCCGAAGATGGAGGCCCAGTTGTTAGGTGGTTGACGGTTTCCGTTTGCATCGAACTTAGGGTCACGCCAGAAGTACCAATCCCTTTTGGATGAAGACTTTGAGGACCGCGAGTCTTGGAACCATTGATGTTCGTGGCTAGTGTGGTTGACCACAAGATCTAGCAGTACTTTGATGCCCCTCTCATGGCAACCGCTGATTAAAGTGTCGACATCTTCAATGGTTCCGTAGGGGCGGTGAATGTCACGGTAATCTGAGACATCATACCCCATATCATGTTGAGGACTCTTGTAGATGGGGGATAACCAGATGGCTGTGGCTCCGACTGAATGGATGTAGTCAAGCTTGGAGATGATACCACGAAGGTCACCAAGCCCGTCACCATCTGAGTCAAGGAAGCTGGCTGGGTAGATCTGGTAGACTACTGCTTCTTTCCACCATTGTCTTTCTGGGGGCGATGCTGGCGACATGGTTGCTGATGGTGCTATGGTGGCGTGATGTGATGTTCAACGCATGGAATTGAAGTCTTATGAGTCTTATGACGAGACTAAAACTTTGTTCGTCAGGTTTCTTATACCCCAATGTGCGCTACCGGTCCGACAAACGTGGAGTAGACTTTCTGACACAACAGTATCAGGAGCCTCAGGTAGAATCATCATTGGCAGGTCTCGCCCATGGATCTTCAACCCCACACAAATGAATCAGCTCAGTAGTGGATAGCCGATGAGCTTAAAAGGGTGAATTATGATTTGCTCGTCTACTTCTCCGGGAATTGGAAGGGTCGCATTATACATCGGTCCGACAAATAAACCAATAAATCGTGGAATGACTACGCACGGTTGCACTCTTCACGGGAAGTTCTAGCCAATAGAAATTCACCCATTTCATCCAGAACTCCACTGTCTCTAGGGTGGCAACAATACTGAACTTTAACGGCAATGGTATGAGGAGGTCATGGGTCTATGACTGCGATTCCCCATGGGGCACAATGTGTCGCAAAGAACTTCACGAAATCTTGGGGTTCAAGCCTCGCGTTGCACTACGAGATTTACTCATATATAGTCTCAAGATGGTTCCTTTGAATTGTAAATAGATCTTCCCATCATCACTTCCGCATTCTCTCAATCCAGAGTTCAACATCCTTCCATCTTTTTACCATCTTCAAAATGACTACCAAGATTGAAGCCTTGTCGACCGTGTCTGATCACGTTGAGAAGGCACCTGTCTCAGACTCGGCGGCAATCCAGAAAGCCATTGATGCTCAAGACCTTACGCCCAAGCAACAATACCAACGTCTCTGGACCAATCTGAAAAAGGACAAACGATATGTCTTTTGGTCTCTGTACATCATGTCCCTCGTCTTTGGATGGGGCTACGACCAGGGTCTTTCTGGTGTAGCCATTGCCTTTCCTGAATTCCGAAAGGTCTATGGTGAATATTACGAAGTCGGGGACCAATATGTCATTCCCGCGCTCTGGCAGAGTCTCTGGAACGCTGCGAGCACCATTGGCCAGATCTTTGGAGCTTTCTTGGCTGGCCAGTTTGCGGATTACGTTGGCCGAAAGGCTGTTCTTTGGACCGCCGTCGCACTCTCCATCGCTGCATCCTTCGCACTCGTCTTTGCACCCAGTCTGCCTATTCTCTTCGTCTCTAAGCTCCTCCTTGGTCTTTCCGTCGGACTATCCACGGTCACTCCACCATTGTACGTCACAGAGAACGCACCAGCTGCTCTCCGAAGCTCCCTCAGCTCCCTCACAAACGTCATCATCGTATTGGGTTTCTTCCTCTCGTCCATTACCGGTTTCGGTTCCTCCAAGATTGAGGGCGAGTGGAGCTTTCGTCTAGCCTTTGTCATGACCTTCTTGGTCCCAACGCTATTCGCCATCGGCCTTCCCTTCCTCCCCGAGTCTCCCATCTGGTATGTCAAGAAGGGAAGAGATGACGATGCTCGAAAGGCCATTATCAAGCTCTATGGTCAATCCATCGATGTCGAGGAGAGGCTCAGCTTCATCAAGTCTGAACTCGAGGTTGCTGCGGGCGAGGCCAACATGGCTAAGCAGACAAGCTGGAGGGCCATCTTCTCCAAGGAGCACCGAAGCAGAACTCTGATTGCTGTGATGGGACTGCAATCTCAGAACTTCTCTGGAGGCTATTTCGCAAGTATGTAGCCAAAACACTGGATTGTCGCAACATTCACTAACCCTTCCAGACACCTACCAGACGTACTACTTCGAGCTTATCGGCCAATCCGACCCCTTCGGCCTCACCGCGATATCCTCAACCCTCCAATTCTTCTCCAACTGCGTTGCCGTCACCGTATCCGACGTCCTTCCCCGCCGAAAGTCCCTCATCGGAGGCGGAACATTGCTCTGTTGCTGGTCCATCATCATTGCAGGCACTTCCATGGCAGGCACCGCCAACCGAGCTGCCAATACCGCCCTCCTTGCGTTTATGATTACATGGTCGATGCTTTACACCGCAACAGTTGGTTGCTTCGGATGGGCCATCGCTCAGGAAACCGCTGCTCAAGCAACGCGACCCAAGACAATTGCCTTCAGCCTCGTTTGCCAGCAGCTCACAGCTCTTATGCTGTCTTCTGTGTTCCCGTTCTTCATCAACCCTGATCAGCTGAACTGGGGCGGAAAGGTCATGTTTCTATTTGTCGGCGCCGAAGTCTTCATTCTTGCTGTTCTGTTTTGGTTCCAGCCTGAGACAAAGAACAGGACCTACCACGAGATCGATTGCCTTTACGCCCAGGGAGTTCCACCAAGAAAGTTTACCGAGTATGTGGTCAATGACGATACTGTTGTTAAGAGGCCAAGTGCATAGGGGTTGCATAGGATTTGACACTTTATTGTAAAACATGGTGATTGCTGGATGGTATTTTAGTCTTCAGATAAATGATGGATTATGGACTTGGGTTGAATTTAAGAAAACAATAATAATAAATCACCATTTTCGCTCTTTCAGATCTCAGTCTACCTAATCTCTATTTGCACTAGCTCTACCAGCTGAAGTCACCTGTTCCACCCATTTCACAAGGTGGACCCAACGGGTTTAGTGGCTAAAGTTACCTGATGTTCTCCGCATTATAAAAAGTCAATCCCCGCAAACGGCTGGTTCGACTAAACCCACTACCAACTAATAACGTCCCTCCAAGGTGGCAAGAAATGTCCAACCCGGCATGTTCAAGACCTTCCGGAAGACCATCCAAGGTCCGACAAGCCTGTGATGAATGCCACGTACGAAAGATCCGATGTGATGGTCGCAAACCATGCATCAGTTGCCAAGACTTAGACAAAAGCTGCACCTATTTGGCCGTGCATAAGAAGACAGGACCCAGAGGCCCACGATACGCCCGAAGGTTGCTGTGTGAACCTCCAGTTACAGCGTTTCAATGCTCTGTTCCCAGTCCCGACAAGAAAACCGTATCTTCTGCCAGCAACACGCCCAACTCACCGTCAACCAAGGATGAATTCTTTCCGTCGCCGCAAATAACCGATGCAGTTGTTCAATGGTGTCTGGATGCCTACTTCAAGCACAAATACCCACTCACTCCTATTCTGAACCGGCAAAAACTTGAGCAAACGCCAGTTTCGGCGGAGCAGTACAGCCTTATTGCAGCTTGTTGTGCCATAATTGCTCTTTCCCCGGAAATATTGCCCCCCTCACTTACTCGGGACAATCTCACCCTTCCATCTGCTGAATTCCTGATTGGAGAAACACTCCGTTCGAGAGAATACTGCAATCTTGTCGAGCAGCCGTCTCTGAACCATATAAGAACATCATTCTTCCTGTACGCAGCGTTCTTTGCCATGGATAAGGACAATTCGGCATGGTATTATCTGCAAGAAGCTATCTCAATGCTGCAAGCTTTACGTCTGCATGAAGAAGGAACCTATGCCAGCGATGAAGACGTGGCATCCGCCTCATATTCCCGCCGCTTGTTCTGGGTGTTATTCATTACCGAGAGAGCATATGCACTGCAGAGGAATAGACCAACGCGGTTACAAGACACGCTGGCACTACCTATTGTAGATCCAATGTCGTCAGATGCTGAGATATTACTCGGGTTCCTTGATCTTATCTCCCTCTTCCGCCCCTTTGATGCGGAATTCATCGCACAATGGAATCTGGCGACCCCATCAACCATGATAGACTCTGCACATCTGTCAAATCTCCAGTGCCTCCTCAAATACGCCCTTCCTAACCTCGCGAATTACTCCCAGGTTCAACAAGCAGACCTCCTCATATCTCGCCAATGGCTGAAAATGATAGTGTGGAAGTTATGCGCGTCAAAACGAGTGCTCTCAACTACAAACAGTCAGGATGTCATGTCCCTGCATTACCCGGCCAGTATTGCACGTGAAATTGTTCTCGTGTCCCAGCTTGTGCCAACCCAGGCGTTTGAGGCCAACGGAATAGGGATTCTTGAGAAGGTATTTGATGTTGGATGTTCTCTGGCGGATCTTTTATCGTTGGTACCACTGGGAGATCACGGATCGGCTATGGATATCGGCGTTGTTGACACATTGATGGAGATGGTGAGAATTGTAGGGACCAGATTTGGCGGCACTTACCGGCATCTGAACATTCTGGTAGATAAGGCCAATGGTTGTCTACTCACAAATGTGGACCGAAGCCTACCACTACCAGATGATGAACGGTGTGCCACTGTTGAGGAGATCTAGAAGACAAAGGTCTCATTCTGTAGCTGAATACCAGTGACATCTAGGTTGACTTCAAGCGAATGTATGCTGAAATTGAACGCTGAAAGTAAACTGTTGTTCTTAGCCATCAAAACCCTCTCCTTCTAGGCACAAGCAACCCCACATAGCTCGATATCACTCTATGGTATGCATTAACCTAAAGGCCATTAATGATGTGACTTAGGCTTCAGGGCTTTTTGAAGCACATATTGAATTATCTTAGGAAATCACTGACCTCACGATGACAGCTGGAGCAAGCTTACAAGATCGAAGAACGCGAACTTGGCTAATGCGGATTCCTAAAGTCAGCAACGATACCCACTTTATATCACCACTGAACTAACATGACCTTGCCGAGACGACAGAGTAGCCATCGGAGTCACCAATACCCTTTGCACCTCCTTTGGGAAAACCGTTCGAATTACGGCTATCATTGAAGATCTGAGAGAGACAGCTAGAGGACTTTTCCCCTTATGGCTAGCTTAGATAGGGCTTCTATTAGGCCTTCTGATTGACTAGGAAACCTCTTCCTCGGGGGTATCAATATATTGAGGGGGTCACTGCCACAAGTACATCTATAATCACACGAGGCAGCTAGAGGAGCTACTAAGAGATGCTACTAAAAGAGCCGCTGTTGAACAATGGAGAAAATGAGGCGAAGGAGACGACGGTTGTTATTAATGCTTCTGCAGCTAAAGTCGCTAATACAATCGCCTCTTCTACTGAGACTGGTAAATTCATAGCTGAAAGCCAGACATCTATGACTAATATTAGTCGTCTTACTACGACAGATTATAGCTAAACTTAGGGCTAAAAGCTTGGGTTTGCCACATATGTGATGGCATTAATTTCGGGATGATTGTTTTTATTATATAACGTTTTAATAAGTATACCAAATATTAAGTCCCCTAAGCCATATCACATAACGCGCCATGTCTGACGTTCCAGCATACTGCCATTTAGCGGGCAACGCTCAAGTTCGAGGAGGCCAATACGCTCGTAATACGTATTGTCCTGTGCAACCCGCTGCTCCCGCTCACGTTCTCGGATGAGAAGCACCGTCGTGTCGTGAAGGTATATCCCATTGGTTCCTTCTCTATTGATGACGTGTTTCATATCCTTCGTATTTCCCAACACGATGCCTGTCCAACCTCTCTCTAGCAATAGCGATTCAAGCAGGGTTTCATGGTCGCCTACGTCCTGGAGGGTAGGGAAGAACTCACCCTGGCATATATAATCGCCAACACACACCGTCCCGATCCACGTATCAGGCCTGTCCTCGTACTTCCCTATACGAAACCTGACAGTCACGGCACTAGCCGTGATCTCGAGTATATGATTCTGTCCCAATACAATGTCCGGATTGCTGTTATCGACCATTCGCAATTGGTCATAGTAGCGGCTCCAGGGCACTACAACGGTACCCTGCTGATCGCCAGGAATGATGGATATATCTACCACAAATCCATAGGTTTGCTCTGTGCGATTAAAGCATCTGTCCCAATCAAGGTTACTTCTGTCCATGGCCTGGCGTTTGATGCCGGTGACGAGACCCTGCCATCCTGTCCACGACCAGCTCGGAAAGCTAGGTCGCCGTTGGGCAGGCTCTTGCAGTCGCCAGCACAGGCCATTGAGAAAACCACCAAGGCCTAAAGTCGCAGCGTCAGTGTCACTATTACTCCCGGACTCTGAGCTCTTTCGTTTGTTTCTCAGTGATCTGTGTTCTTTATGGTCGGGAAGGCGGAGAAGCGGGACGCCACAGATATGATAGATAGGGTTTCTTTTCTGTTGGGCGAGTAAACTCAAGATGCCAAGCATGGCATTGAGAGTATCTGAGGGAAAAGACAGCTGCCGTGATGAATAAACTGCCAAGAGATCAAAGAGGCCGATACCAGTAAGGGATGAGTCCATCCCAGGAAGCTTGTATGGCTGATACATCCAAAACGGCTCCATGAAGCGCGGCTTGTGCCCAGATATACACTGTTCTAAGCCACGAGGCAAGCGAATGGCCTCACGGCAAAGCATGTGACGGCACTCATAAGACATCTCATATTCTGAAAAGTAAAGGCGGCGCCGTGACAGCAGCCCCTCCTGATATGTCCAGCCCCGCTTGGCCCAGGTCGAGTTGGAGCGGACGTGGAAAGAGGGGCCAGGAGGGATGCACGTCAGTGCGTGGTTCTGGATCAGAGCGCTGGGTGGCTGTTTCCTTGGGCGCCCTGGGGCACCGGGTAGACCTGCCGATGCGTCTTTGCCGGCTGCTGCAATCAGAGTTATTTCGGCATTAGCATAGACAAGGTGCATATGCCGTAGCTGCTCTTTCTTGATAGACATCATAGCCTCGTTTCCTTCCTGCACAACGCAGTACCGGTCGATCCATAGGTAGCGGTATCCAAGCTCCATTGTTACGCGAATGGCATCTTCAATAACTGCCTCAGCTCTACCGCCTCCATATTCGTCGAGGCTTTGCTCCTGGCTTTGCTCTTCTGGCGGTTGCTGATGACCTTGTGATTTACCCCATACGTAACTCAGAGCTACATATGGCGGTGGACCGCCAGTTTGAGATTCTTTCTGTTGTATAATCTTTCGTGTAGAACACTCAATGAGACGGAAATGTGGGACAGGGGCTGTTTTGGGCGGGTTGCAATCCCTTGGGTGGTTTTCACGACACAAAGTAATCCAACTCCTAGCCACACCCCAGTCATCTATTTCGTTAGTCAGTTGCGGAATGGTCACTGAGCCTTGACATGGACCATTACTGCCGAGGCGGCCAATAAGGCCGGAAGAGAAAGCGGCTTCGACAACCCACTTGGCACGTCTTGACGGACTCGCAAAACGCCTTCGGAAAACTTGGGCTTTGTCTTCCTCGTCAGTTCCCAATAAGTCGACAGACACTACGGCGAGCAATATAGTATCGGCCAATCGCTTGGATCGAAGATCACTCCAGCGGTTCATGTCTCCATGACAGAGCCAGGATTGTATCGTGGAGAAACTGACCAGCCTATGCCCCCCCTCAAGGCTGACGCGAGGGTACACAGTAGCAAACAGGCGACAGAGAGGGCAAGTTCTCTTCTTCCAAGTCTCGTCGACTCTACCTAGGTCGGCGATCACCCGCCCTCCGTACTGTGTATGGCGTGTCCGAAAGGCGGAACCCAAGTCGATAGTTGAACATGATGCGCACATGCTTGATGTGTGTTCTGCCGCCTCCTCGATGTATGTCTGTTGCTCGCCTAGATGTAGGTGGTGCTCCCCGAGAAGGTCCTTCCGTAAGATATCTTTCAGACTTTGTGTTACGAAAGGTCGGTAGTCAAAATCAGATCCAGAGCTTGCTGAACTAGTTACACTTCCTTGAGATAATGACTGACGATGTCGCAGCCGTGGTGGGGTATACTCCAACGTAGAGTTTTGACCAGGGGAAGTGCCTTCTTCAACCGTGAGACTCCTCTCAAGACTAAGCGATACGGTAGAGTCAACCGACTCATTGGCTCCCCTTGCACGCAAGAGCGCCACAGTGCCCATATTGCCTACCTTCTTTGCTGTGTCGAGGGGGCTGTCACGGCCCCAAACTGCGAGTCGATTCACGTCGAGATCTTGTCTTGAGAGTAGAATCTCGACATATTCATTGCCTTGATCAGACATGATCGCTCGAAGCAGCGGGGTAAGGCCTTTATGGTCCTCGGCATTAGGGTCGACATTTGGAATCCGAAGTAGCTGCCGCAAGACTTCTTTCCGCTCTTCTTTTCTCCTTCTATGCCGACGACCATTGTCCCCGAAAACCCACGATAGCGGGCCTCGCCCGTGAATATCCCGCGCGTCAGGATTGACGCCATTGATTAAAAGAAGGCTATTAACACATTCCATCGCGCCAGCCTCTGCAGCGAGCGAAAGTGCTGTCCGCCCCTCGTTGTTAGGGTGATCAGGCTTGATTCCTGGAGCCTCGAGAAGCGCCTTGATTATCTCAATGTTCTCCGCATGGGAAATAGCCGTGTTGCCGTTGTGATCCTGCATGCTCGGGTCGGCTGCAGAAGCCAAAAGAAGCTTGACCATCCCTACTGTGCCTCTAGATGCAGCTTTTATCAATGCTGTCTTACCGTCCTCGTCCTGGAAGTCTACATCGATGCCGGTAGTGGAAAGCAGCACTTGAGCTGTACTGACGTCGTGTTGGACGTCACAACAACCCACAAGCATGAGTGCTGTACTTCCGAAGAGATCGCATACAGCATTAACGTCGACCCGCCCTGTATTTAGCAGTGCCTGGACCACGTCCGCATGACCATTTGCGGCTGCTTCTCCCAACGGCGACCGTACCTCAGAACCTTTCATCGGATCAATCTCAGGGCGCTCTAGAAGAGCCACAACAAGTCCTAAAGCACCATATTTAGCCGAATATGATAGCGCTGTGCGACCTTCTGAGACCTGAATGTTAACAGCAACCTGATCGTGAGCTAGTAGTCTGCGGGTCACGCCCTCGTATGACTGCCAGCCGCCAGGCCCGTATCCATTTTCAGGATCTGTAGCCCAGATAAGCGGCGTTCGCCCCTCGTTGTCTTGGCTATTCGGGTCGGCAGCTCCAGTCGCTAGCAGTTCTGCTATCACAGCCTCGCAGGCATTCTCTGCCGCAAATGAAAGAGCGGTGCGTCCTTCCCCATTCTTATAGTCAACCTCAATTCTACCATCGGCAACCAGTTTCTTGACCACATCAACAAACCCTCCCTGGGCAGCAGCGGTAAGTGCCGAGCCGCTACGCTTCGAACTGACGCCCGGTCTGATCTCGTCCAGACCTAGTAATAAACAGACTGTGTTCAGATCACCCCGTCTCGACGCTGCCATCAGTGGGCTGTCTTCAACCCAACCCAGTCTTTTTCCTAAGGAATATCCATGAATCGCGTTAACATCGACGCCGTACGTAGTCAAAAGCTCTTGGACAAGTCTAGAGCATCCAGCGACCACAGCAAAAACCAGGAGCTCCGATACAGATTCCATAGGTTCCTTGATATCATTATTGTTAAAGTCGTGATTATTATAGTTCTTACCATCAGAGTCCTCAGCTTCAGGATCCCCAACACCAGAGTCTTCAGCATCGGAGTCCTCAGCGTAAGAGCCATTCTCATCAGAATTCTCGACGTAATCGTCATCATCACCGGAGTCAGCAACTTGAAAGTCGTGCCCGAAGTCGTATTTATCCATAAGGGCCAAGGTCACATCTTCAAACGCGCTACGAGTAGCAAGGCCCAATATACTGAGATTGTCCCAGTAAGTCTCAGTGAACACTCCTGTTCGTAGGCTCGGACAAATGCCATCTGCGCGTGACAGCAGCTCGGCTGTTTTCTGGTGACCCTTCTTGATTGCGATGGAGAGGGGTGTATCTAACATGTTCTTGTGGGGGTAGGTAGGTCGCGAGTTGACATCTGATATTTGCCTACTATCCAGCAATATTCGCACGATTGCTGTATGGCCGTACCGAGCCGCGTGCCATAATGGTGTGATCTGGTTGAGATCTCGCAAGTTGGGGTTGGCACCATGGGCAAGCAACTGCTCTACCACAGCGGTATGTCCCTTTTGGGAAGCGAGTGCCAGCGACGTACATCCGTCGTAGTCGCGTGCATCGATATCAAAACCATGTGCGCCAGCGAGCAGTTTCGCAACCGTGTCGATGTGGCCAGCCTCTGCTACACACGCCAGCGGTGTCCGTCCTTTATCCTGGCCCGCGCTGCTGGTGTTATCGAGCAAGCCAGTCATCTCTATTACCTGCTCTCTGTCGTTCACGGTCGCTTTGCCGTCTTGTAGTTTTGTGTTCAGTGAATCTTGGTGGTAGAGGGTTTTGAGGGATCCCTTTGTAAATTATATGTGGTAATGTAATAGACTTGTCTAATTAGTGAGGAGAATAGTGATCTAGGATAAAGACTTCAAGAGGGGTAAAACCGAGAATACCTATGACAAAGCTGGATGGTGTGTTAAAATGATCGGCCGAGGTGCCTATCTACCGCCAAGCTATGATGTGATTACTTGCTGTCTTGTCAAAAGGTAATTGGCTGCACTTTCCACCTCCATTGACAACAATCAGGTAGCCATGCATGTCGTTCTGCCCGAAAAAAGCAATATTAGCCAAATTAGACAGAGTCCGACTTTGTATACAGAAGGCCATTGAATATGAGAAATAAATTGAACCAGGACTCTAAGCATGAGTGCACTGAATAAGCCTATTATGACCCGTAGAAAAGCAAACCAGGATTGCTTAAATGCAGTATAAACAGAGCAGTAAAATATCGTGTAAGGACATGCTCGCCGATTCTCATATTATCATTTTACCTATCACTAGCGTTATAACACCTTGCTCAGGTATGGATTAGCACTTAGAATTTCCAGACTACAGTATAGAACTCTAGTTTTATACAGTCATGTTAAGTACCTGTATAATTAAGTAAAACTTGTCGAAGTGAAGTTAAAGCCCACCGGTGTTTCTTTTTAACTACCCCAGCTTTGGGATTTATTAGTAGTCACCAGGTTTACTGTATTTCTTCAGCAAACGAGCTTTAGATGACTGGCCCACCTTTGGATTTACCCACAATCCGCTGCTTATCTCGGCTTTTCAGCTCCAACTCTTGACTCATTGCGTCTGTCAGGTCATTATTGACGTATCCTTACCCCTTTAGTCCTATATGTCTCAATCAAAGACGGAGTTATTGTCTTTCAAAGGTTACACAACATTGCTCCGGGATGACTGCCGGTAAGCACAACTCTTTTCATGGGGGTTGAAAACATGCAGCCGTTTCCCTTTTCATCTATGCGGGCAGGGTCATGCGATCAGAATCGTATCTTGACGAATCATAGTATGAGTTTGCTTTTCTTAAGAGGAGGGATATAAGACAACATCGGAAGCACGGCCTGATGCCTCTCCCCTGTGCTATGCCGCTGTTCAGGATATGTGCTATTTTGTCGTTTCAACACCTAAGAAGACCCCTTTTTTTGATCGATTTGTAGTGCCAAGGTCATTGCCATACATTCAGCTATGGATACATACATATGGTTACTACAAGCCCATGGCAATGACGGACATTGTGCGACGAGGGGCAATATTAAGCAATCGTGTCTTCTAGGTTTCTAGTCTTAAAGAGCAAGTAAGTCCCAGCCTATAACGACTGCTCGCTCCTAGGCTGACGCACCAACTTCATGGCCCAAGTGTGTAATAACTGCATACAATAGCGGGGATTCATTGGTTATGACCGTCCTAACAACTGATCAGCTGATTGGTGGCTTGGGTGAGGGGTTAGATATATTTCACTACATCTTGTCATATCCAACTGTGTAAACTATATACAAGGAACGAGAATGCAACTGTTGATGGGGCCCAACCAGACCGGATTTTCAGGGAGGGAGGAGAGAACAAGGTAGCTAGAGAAAGCGTGGGTGGGAACGCCACCCAATGTACCGAGAGTACTTGTGATCTCTACTAGGTCAAGGACTTCACAGTCCAATCAGTATGTTGCCCTGGGCCAGCTGAAAAGCTGAGAGAAGTGGATATGACTGGTTCGAAAAGTTACGCAAAGTCGCCTCACTTCCATTGATGTTGCCAACAGCCAGTCTGACGCCATTTCGCGCCCCCACCGCGTTACTAAATGATATGATCTATTTGTAGCTGAAAATGCGGTCCGCAATTCTGAGCGGGATCGAGGCCCGGCCCGCATAGATCCCCTCCAATCACTGAAGCTTGTTAGTACGAGCCGTGTCTTGGCTGTTGGTTTTGACGAAAAGCTAGTTGAAAACTCTTCAAAAAGAAAGCCGTGACCTGCGGACGATTTCTGATCCAATGTGTTGACTCATTGCAACATACCTGGCCAATCAGACATGGGCAAACTTCCTGCAGCAAGGGAGACTCCACGTGTATGATATCTCTCAGTAGGCATACTTCCAACATTCATTAGTTCTGCAGTTGTTTAAGGTCCATTACTCATCAGGCACGATGAATGACTGTCAACTCGGAGACGCATACCAAGACGAAAAGCGAAAGGAGGTTCTTAAAGCTTTGCAAGAGGGAGAGGATTGCTGGCGATAGTAGGTTTCGGATGTATCTTCTGGGTAACACTTATCTGACGAGTGACAGCTTATCAAACAACTATTGGTCATACGTGAAACATTTGGTCCCTAAGTGGCCTCAGCTCGAGCTCCTCGTCGACTTCATGGAAGTTGGTACCATTCCTACACGATGGTGCATCTTCCCAGAAGAGCAGAAGCAAAGCAACCAATATCAGCGATACACATATCCAATCAACATGGAAGGAAAGTATTCATCGTATGGGAAAGGGTGACTTTATTGCTGACGTTGTATAGCGAGGCGTGCCGAACAGAGTCGTCGAGCGTTAAGAGTCAATGTAGCACTCATAAAATACAAAGACAAGGAAGAGCCCTCAGTCACGAGGTTCGAATCTCAAAAGACCGGCCTCGCCGCATCGGCGGTACTTAAAGAAACTGCAATGGACATCAAAAATGCTACGTCGCGAGGCGGATTCAACCTATTTGTTGTGGAAGACTTATCTCGTAATGTGATCGAAAGTCTAGGCGACACATTTGGCATTGATCCACGATTCTTTCGTGCTCACATCACTGAGTATGTATGGAATAATGTCCGCGATCGTTGGCGTGAGCCTTCTGTCCTCGAAGTTGATGCGAAGCGGCGAGACTGGTTCCAGATGCGATTAGTTAGGTCTCGGTATTTCTCGACCCCCAAAAAGTTGCAAGACGCACAGAAGGAGATGGACGACTTCAACATTATGCGACGCGTTACTGCTGATCACAATGACATTTTTTGGGATAAGGATCCTGGAACAACACGGAGCTGGTGGCACAGGAGCGATGCACAAAAAGACTCAGATTCTATTAATGCCAAAATTGGACATATACGTAGCCAAGCGACATTTTGGTTTTCGCAAGAGTTTCCAGTTGGTATGTCGGTATGACATCTAAAATTGTAAAACTTACTGACCTTATCGGGAACATAGGCGTTCTTCTGCTCGAGCCTACCCCCAGAACGGGGTTTCCTCTTTGGCGGGGAGGTAGTTACTGGGATGACATCCCAAAATTCGAGGATCGACGGTACGAGACTGAAGACCAAACTAGCAATCACAGCGTTGTTTCATCGCCACAAAGAGAAGCATCACAGAGACAAGAAGCACGTAACGACATAAGCTGGTTTGAGGAGTATCTTGATAGGGCCCAACGGCCAATTGATCATGTCGACCCAGCACACAAGCGTTCTTGTACCTTGCGCGACAGGCCAATTCAGTGTTTGTTACATTTGGTATGCGGCGAGTGGTTGATCTTCGCTGACTATCTCAACACGCGTCTAAACCAAATCGACTGGGGCATTACCAGCCCTTCCTTCTTCCCAGACAGCGACGCCGACAGCAGAAAGCAAAGTCTTGATAAACTACACTTTTGGCGAAGGTGGATTCCCCAAACTCGTGAGATGCTGCAAAGCTGTATGCGAGAGACTTTTCAGTTCACCCGGTCACCGAAATCACGCCAGATCTCCAAGCCATACAAGTCTGATTACATAGCTATCAGAAATCGCCTCAACGAGTATGATCGCCGCTTCGATCGCCTAAGCAGTGCTGTCAACTCTGCTATCAGCCTTGACGAAGCCAAAAGTACGTCTAATTTGACGATTTTGGTATCCATCTTTATACCACCAAGTCTCGTCGCCGCCTTGTTGTCTATGGCTACTGATCCGTTGGGCGACCTCTTTCCCGCTTTGAAGTGGTGGGCTATTGTTTCGACTATAGTGGTAGCCATTATCTCGGGAGTACTGTTGGCACTGAACTCGGGAGGCAAGTGGTTCAAAGAGATCAAGTCGCTAATACCTGCACCAGCAAGTCATAGTACCGTAGAAATCAAAAATGGAAAGTGGAGGAAGAACGAGAATGCAGTCTTTGACCTGATGGCTTGGGGCAGGTCTTACTATTCTGGCAAGCAAAGAGTTAATGGGGTTCGAGAACCAACTCAGGAAGCTACACTTGACAGGGCTGTGGTCTAGCTGAAATCCCTGATGGTGGCGGTTGCAGATTTTTTAAGAACTAAAAAAGAGTAATGTTTATGTCCTTTCGGCTTTTTTAGTAGTTTAAATAAATTTATGGTACTTTGAGGGGTTAAATAATCAAGAATTGATAGAATGAGTATATTTTGAGGTTAGAATATTATAGTAACTAGTGGAGGTTAGAAACTCAAAAAGATTAATCCGTTGGACAGGTTAATTAATTATAAGTCATTCAATATTAATAAGTCTATTGGGGTTATTAAGTTAATGAGAAGAATATAGCTTCTTTAAAAGAAGTAGCTAAGGAAATCTTCAAGGCTTTAGGTTTATACTAAGTAAGTAAGGATAGTTAAGGATTACTCGGAACTCAAAGCAATTGTACGGCATGTCAGCGAGCTTCGTGACAAAGCCTCTCCCTTTAACAACGTAAAGGGTGATCGCAACAGTCTATGTCGCGTCACAGGAAATACTGCCAGCCTTCAACCAAGCGCAAAGGCTAGACATAGTCAGATAGCAAGGAGTTTCAGCCTAGGGTGTCACTAATGGCAGTCCGGTAAGACGGCCGGCTAGAGTCCTGCCACCTATCGTGCTCCCGATAGGTCTATGCAAGGGAAATAAGATCATCGGAGACAAGGTTGATCCCGCGACTCTTCCAGTGCCTTTTTTCACACTCGCGATAAAGGTAAATACCTCAAGACGTACGCTGTACATGTCCTTCAAATGCCCGATGGCTCTGTTGACTCGTTACTATAATCCCAATTGAATTAGACAATAGCTTATGTGGCACCTTTCAATGAGAGGTGATATCGGGTTTATAATATGTTATTATCCAGGCCATACGGAGAGTCTATATAATAAAAATTTCTTGATATCTCTCTCCAATACTCTCACCGTAATATGTAATCTTCTACTTTTACCCCCCTCTCCCTAAGCTTATCTAATGAGAGCCTCGGATCAAAGTTGGTCCATCGATCTTTCGCAGCAATATACCAAAACGGAGTGCCATTATTCCTCCAACGTAGTTCCCATTCTTCAGGTACAGGAATATGTTCTAGCCGCGGGTCTATATGATGCTGCTTCCCTTCTGAATCCTCAAAGACAGGTTCTTCACCTCGTTTGTTATATCGTAGTCGCCAACCCTTTGGTATCTCGCCAAGAAGTGCTTCGCCTATCAAGAGTGTTGGGTGAGCACACGGGCCTTTGAGTTTATACTCGCCGTCTTCAATTGACCGGAGGACCATGGGCAGATGACACCCAAGAAAAACGACCACGAGGTCACCAGGCCGACAGTCTCGTGGGCCCAGCACGATATAACCCATTTTGGTAAGGTAAATAGAGCGATTATGCATGTAGTAAGTCAAATGTGCAAGTTGGCCACCAAGCGTGTTACTCCGGGATCTGATACGCTCTGCCAACTGCTCGAGTGTTTTGTTGATATATGGAGGGTGGACGAAGAAGTCGTTTAAGTGTAACATGAGGGAAAATTGCCGAACCTTTTGGAAATCCCAGGTCTCTGGGTGGGGCCCTAGAAAGCGTCGAGCTGCCTCGAGCACAGTGGCTTGGAGCTGTGCTTGGGAATTCTCACCGCCCAGAGGCCCGACTAGCGCTGCTATATAGTCGCAGCGTACACCTTGCAACCGCAATTGCTCTTTCGTAAAGGCATGCCCATGCTCGGCTGAGCAAAGGGCAGCGCGGCCGTAGATCATGGGCCGCTGGTGCTGTATCTGCTCCAAGTCGGGGATCCACGTGGGCTCGGACGCTGAGTCGCACAGCGACATCAACTTGAGGTCCTGATGATATGACGACGCTCGAACTAGAGCATCGCGATGAACGTCCTTGATAGCTATTCTGTAATCCACATTGATTTCGCTGGTGAAGCCACCCTCTGCGAGACCCAGCAGGGCAAAGACTCTGTCCCTCGGCTCTGTTACCTCACAGGCGTGCGTGTAAGCTACGAGAGAGAAAAAGTCCCTCAAGTGTCGAAGGGCTGAAAAGCTGCGTGCGTTGGAGAACTCAACCATGATGTGAATGTCAGCCTTGCCAGCCAACGCCTCCCTTTTTGCCGCAATTATCTCGATGGCGCTCCCAAAATGCCGCCAAGGCATGCTGTCGTTGCCGGCCAAGATAATGGTGTCTTTGCCCGCCAGCAGGATTTCCTGGCGTACCCATAGCCGGCGGAACCAGGACCGCGATATTAAGGATATGAAGGATTGCCACTGGCGGTCAGAAAAGGGCAGAGGCTTGGACCAGTCGTCGGGGATATCTGAGTTTTTCCTCATCACAAATTCATACTTGTCTAACTTGAATCTGATCCGGTTGTCTAAGATGTCGTCCTCCTCGTTGGTAAAGTCGACACAATCAGCGAGCTCTTGTAGCATGGCCATGGCAATGGGGCTGTGCTCGTCTGCGGGGCCGAGCCAGGCAATGACGCGCTGGGCGTGCTTGTATATATCGCGCATCCGCAGGACCTGCTCGGCTCTCTCATCGAGGTCCTGTTGATTGATGCAGACGGAATCGGCCCAGAGAATTCGGCTATTGCTTTGGTCACGGATTTGTCGTAAAGCGGACGCCAGATTGCGACCAATGGCGAGTGATCCCGAAGACGTCTTGTCACAAATGCATGATTTGTCGTGGCCAATTGGCTTTGGATGCCGGAGATGTATGTAATCTGGATTTGACTGGTCACCCCAGGTGTACGACATTGCATCGTACCGCGTGACATGCTCGCCGGGAACATGCTTGACCGCGACGAGGGCGCCCGAAAGGGCGTCTGCCTCTTGCCCCGCATCCAGAACTAACACCCTAATCTCATTCTCTTGTAAACTGTTATATTTGAAGCTGCTGGTGACCATCTTGAGTCGACACGCCTGAAGTGGATGACATGCAAGAACCAACTTTTAGCAAACTTTTGTCATCAAAGATTTAAGGCTGATTCAAACTTACGATTGTGCCCAGTAATATTCTTTTTAATCCTTGTAACTTAGCCGATTATTCGTTTATGCCCTAGCATAAGTTTCTTAGCAGGGCCCAGATTTAGCTACATGCATAATAGGCCTTCTAGATTATTCTTTCACTACTGTTTCTTTCCTTGCATTAAATTTCCTCTTAAATGATTGTAGTAATATTCTTCAGTGAATTCATATTCACATGCTGGTTATCAAAAAGGAGCTTAGTATTATGCCTGCAACTGGGGTTATGTGGTTTGCTTCTTAGATCCCCGATGCAAGGCATTACACTTTTGAAGCTGCAGAGACGGGTAGCTAGTTTACATTTTAACAGAACCCATTAGAATTTGATTTACTAGAATGTAATTTTAATAACAGAGTGATGTTAAAAAGCCGCAGTATTATATGGATTATTAAGCTGGACCGTGTTAATAAAGTATAGTACCTATCCTCTAGGACTTAAATAAAACTTAGGATTCTAATTGAACTATGTGCTCCTTTTAACCTAATGTACTTATCACTATAAATAGGAAGCTCAATCAATGAAATTTGTTTTCAATCCTGCTTCTCTTATAATACTAGTTAAAGCAGTATTCTTCGAAGCATGCCGCACACCCTTCAGGCAAATGCCCATCATGCTTCTTCATAATACCACATGCCAGACACAGCGGCCAGTTATCATTGCCGCCATAGTTACCTACTTCTACACCATTATTAATCATTCCCACTGTTTCGTTGCGGTGATACTGAATCTTCGATGTTGGCTGGCCGCTTTCGAAGGTATAGTTGAAGTTCGGGATAAAGATAATGGTAGCGACATCCGCCTTGTGACAGCCGAAAAAGGTGGGCTTCTGGTGTAGCTTCTCGGTCACAAAGGTTTTGACAGATGGTATCAGTGGCATACGTGTCAAGCCCGCCGCCACGGCTGCCTTGTAGGTATTGACGATTTGGGTTCCATTGGGATAATTATCCTGTGTGTCGGCCGAGTTCTCATTGACAATAATAACGTCCACGTCCGACCTGTGCAGGAACGGCCAAATCGGATTTCCCTGGTAGCCGACGCCAACACCTCCATCTACGAGTTCTAGAGTAGGGAGCGCTGAAACCTCGGGTGAGTTAAGGCGGCCCTGGAAAGGATTCGGAATGAGGCCGAAAGTCTCACGAACGGAAACCTCCTGACCTGAGCCAGAATGGGAAACTAAAGCGGCAAAGTTTTGTACCAGGGAGGCACCGGCGGATTTGTTGGCCGGGATGGGCTCGCATGCTGCTGCAAATACGTTGGAAGATATTCCAAGTACGTAGCTGAGCTGGTCATAGTTGGTGGTGCAGCTCTTGGTATGATGATTGTTGATGATAGACGTCCCAATATACTTCGAGACAGCAAACGCTGCAACTCCGGCATCCCATGAACCAAACTCGAAGGGGTGGAACTCGTACTGTGTCGCGTTTCTTTCTGGGATGCACGACCCAGTCTCGACACCAAGAGCTGTGATGATCGGGTATGGTGCCAAGTAGTCCTTGAAGCTAGAGGTTTGAGAGATGCCAGACATTGTCGTACGTACTCCTCCGTCGGCGCCATATAAAAGACCATACGCAAGCAGTCGGCCCCAAGGATCAATGATTGTGGGTTCAAAGCCGGCTGCTCGCTTAGCCTTGACATTCGCTTCAACCGTATGATAGACATGGTCCTCTTGGGACGAGACCAGAATACTAGTAACCAGAAGACTGTTTTGAAGTGATTTTTCCCATAGCCCCTTCTGTAACGAGCTGATAGTTGGGTAGTTATTGCCTGCAAGTGACGATAAAAGCCAAGAACCACCTGACAAACCAGCTTCGTAGGTGAGGGCTTGATAGAGTCCACTGACGCCGGTCTTGACTTTCTCGCGCCCATCAAATGCCTTGATGACACCGGCACCACTAAGCATAGCCCTGTAACCGCCACCACTCGATGTGAGAGCAATAACAGGTGCTTTGGCACCCTTTCCATAGTGATTCATAGGCCATTCTTTAGTGACTGCATTAAAGCCCTCGTCAATGGAGCTTAACCACGTCTTCAAGGCGGCAGAAGCTTTGCGATGTCGTCGATTGACATAGCGGGATTCAGCGGCGCAGATACCCGTAGCACCTCTGACGATTGGTGCTGGTGGGCATACCGAGTGCTTTGGAGCGTAGGCAGAACCGGCTACAGGAATAGATGAAGCTGTAGAAATTACAGCAGCAGACAAGCAGGCAACAAGGGTCTTCAGGGACACCATAGCTACTGCCTCAGAAAGAAGGTTTGTAAGCAAAATTCTGAAGGTTCTAGGATTTGGCCCAGAGCATACATTAACATGGAGGCTGGTGCTGGATAATATATTCAAGGCTCCAGTATCTATGACGATCGTCCGGTTACAATTTGCGGCATTTCATTTGAGGGGAAAAGCATTACAAACTCTAGAGCGACAAGCCACCCTTGCAACATTAGAATGGACTAGGAGGTTTCTATGTCAATGTATTGATAAACCTTCCCTTTTGGGAATAACGCATTATATATGTGCCTAATTAATAGCAGAAGGACGTCATTCAAGATGGTAGAAATAGATTAAGTTCACGATTGATAGCATAAATACTTATAGCTGGCAGTCTCTGTCTATAAAGCGGATTTCTATGTTGTCTTCTCCAGTGTAAAATGAACCCTTTCAAAGATGGCTGTTATTGTCTGGAGTCCATAGAGCTTGAACTTCTTATAATATGGTGCGGAGTAATTTTCGGAGCCATCCTTGTACAGGGATGCCAGCTAAGCTGGGCTCAAGCTTTCTGATCAAGTATAGATCGCTACCACTTAACTTAAGGCAAACCCCGATCCAGGCTAGTGCTAAGTTACAGCATCAAGGATTGTCATTTTGAAAGCATATAGAGCGTAAGTTATTATTCATGACCTCATGATGCAAAATTTTCATCTAAGTGACAGTACATGTCAATTAGAAATACAGCCATAGAAACAGCTAACAGTAAATATTATCTATGGAATTTATAGGTAGGAAAATCTAATAAGTATTTATATTTCAATATAGCTTATTTGAGAAATTTAGACTACTTCTTAAACTAAAACGTATTATTTAGTAAAGTTATGTAAATAAAAGATCTTATTATAGTTGGTTAGACATAAGGGAATATAATATATACTTACAAAGCGGAAATAACCCCCATGCGGAGTTAGATAAAGCACATATAGCATTATTAACATTTGGTTATATATATAGTGTACTTCTTTTCAATGCTAAATTATTTTTTAAATGTCAGTATAATATTATTTAAAAAGACTATTGTATTATTAGTATAATTATTTGTTTAAGTATTATAGTATTAGCTATGGTATATCTATCCAATTTCTCTAACTAGAATTTAGCATAAAATATATATAGTGTTGCTTCCCGTACTGTATATCCCTTCAAACTACATATAAAATCAAGTAGTGACTTACATAATAAAGAACGAGAGACCTGCGAATAGGCGTGGTATACACTATGAGACGCAATCTTGCGTCCTACTAGGTAGACCCTAGGTCACTTAGACTCAGCAAGTCTTACCGTTCCTGCCCAAAGAGGAGGGGACTCTTATTACCTATATTGTGACTTAGTTAAGTTATACCAGGCAAGAAATGGTGTTTACCGATATAGTTTATGTCATCTATGACGAGATGCTACATCACAGAAAGAAAGAGCCTCAGTACTAGCCTAGGGTGTGCCTCTCGCGTTTAAAACTAAGCGGTATAGAGGCAGAAAGCCTTTCTTAACTGATCTTTTTAAAATTAAAATTAAGCTTTTTGCTCCACTTTAGCTACACCAATAACACTTAATAGTTAAGCTTAGCTATTATTTAGCTGATACTAACCATTAGACGTGCTTGCATAAGTCAAAATTTAAATTAGGCTGGACGCTCGAGAACTCACCTGTTTACACATCTAGTGAAACAACAAGAATAGCAGATACCTCGGCCCTTCACGATAATCTCAACGGATGGTACGAGCCATTTAATTGTCAATGGAATGCCACTACCACAGTGGTTGACTTCCTTCTGCTTTACCAAAATGACAGCCCGGTTTTTTCATTGGCTTACAAAGCTATTAGTCAAAGCATTGAAGTACTTGAGAGAATGGGTGATTTCCTTAGGGCGGCAGCAAGTATAACTCTTGTGGCCAGGGATCTATACCAGATAGTCGGCATGCTTTTAGATGTCCTGCCCAGGACTAGTGACATCAATCAGATTGTGGTCCAAACTGCGCTCCCAGATCACGAAAGGTATGACTCGATCAGCCTGGAAGTATTTAGTCCGTCAACTGAGGACATACTCGGAACCTTTGGGACTACATTCGAACTCGACCAATTTGGGTTGGGTCCCGACCTATAACCCTTTGACAGCATAAATTACTCGGCTATAGACGATATATCCGATCTAGGTGTGGATCTGTACAGTTGGCAGGATCAGAAAGATATTTCCGGTCTGCCACTCTGCGTTCTTCAATACATATCATTAGCAAATCGTTACCAAAAGAATATTCCCGTGAATAATGTTCGGGGCTTTATCTTGATATAGGGCTACAATTCCGTACATCCGTTGTGTCGTTTACGTCATGTACGGAACTAATTTAACCGCGAGCCACTCTCCGCTTTAACAAGATCGGCTAGCCGGGATAGAGGTTTGATGAAGTCACTGCGTGAAGAAGTGGTGCTTGCGCTGAACTACCGATTGGTCTATTATCGGTCGCTTCTATTACTAGCGAAGAATAGCGGTCGAGTAGCATCTCGCTCGTCTGACTCTGCTTATGCTATGCTATCGTAGCAATTCCGGTATATCCGGAGGCTTCTGACTGCTTACCCACTGGTAATAGCTTATAAAAGTCTTCTACGCCGATGCTTCCTTTAAGTGATGGAGTCAAAATCTAAGCGGTGATTATTCCACTAGGGTGATAATGAGACAAACTTCAGCAGTCCTTACTTTTGGGGCCTTGGCTGCTCGTGCTCAAGCTGCTACCAGCAAACTCCTATCCGGCGCAACCATCATCAGCTGGAATGACTCTAGCAATGCACCTCATATCATCCAAGATGGCCATCTTCTGATTAAAGATGACCGCATCGCAAGCATCACCACGACCAAACCCTCAAGTCTGTCCAACAACACCGAGATAGTCGATGTTACTGGCCAGATCATCACCCCTGGCTTCATCGACACTCATCGTCACGGTTGGCAGACAGCGTTCAAAACAATCGGATCCAACACAACACTTGCCGAGTACTTTGGCCGGTATGGCGAGTTTGCAGCTGCGCCTCATTTCACCGCTGAGGACGTCTACTGGGGCCAGCTCGCAGGATTACTCGAAGCTCTAAACGCCGGTGTGACTACATCGCTTGACCATGCTCATCACACCTGGTCAAACGAGACAGCTTACGCTGGCCTCAATGCCTCTATTCAAAGTGGTGCTCGTGTCTTCTGGGCATATGCCTTCCACGATGTTCCGGCACTCAACTATACTATAAGAGATCAGATCCCCAACTTTGTGGAAATAGCAGAAGGCGACGCTGTGAAGAACAGCAACGTTGAGCTTGGTATCTCCTACGACTCTTTCGGCCCAAACCCACCTGCTGATGCGAAGGTCATCGCTCAACTAGCCAAGGAATACAATGTATCTGCGGTGACAACTCATTGCCTCGCTGGTCCCTTCGGCACCAACAACCTTCCTGAAGATCTTCACGCACTTGGTCTTCTCAACACTTCCATCCCAGTTGTGTTTTCACATGGAAGCTTCATGACCGCCACAGGTGCCCATCTTCTACGCCAGACAAACCAATACCTATCCATCACACCAGAGTCAGAAATGCACTACGGCCACACTCACCCACACTCCTACTACATCCAAGATCAGGCATCCATCGGCGTGGATACTCACTTTACTTTCTCAACCGACATCCTGACTCAGGCCAGGATCTGGTTGCAGAGCGTGCGCTATTACTTCTTTGACAAGGTTCTGTCAGACTGGGAAGTCCCCAACACCAGCCCCATGGATGTTGGCCAGGCCTTCTCACTTGCCACTCGCGCTGGCGGCTTGGCGTTGAAGCGACCAGATCTTGGAGTCATCCAGGAGGGTGCCAAGGCTGATGTCATTGTTTGGAACGCGGCCGATTCGCCCGCTCTTTTGGGCTGGTCTGACCCTGTGGCAGCTGTCATGCTACACGCCAGCGTTGGCGATATCCTACATGTCTTGGTTGACGGAAAGTTCGTCAAGAAAGATGGTAAATTAACTGCCACTGACTACCGCAAGACGAAGCAAAAGTTCCTTGAAAGTGCAGCAGAGATCAAAAAGATTTACAAGGATCTCGAGTGTCCAGATCTTGAGGGAGAGTTCAATGGTGGCGGCTTTTATTACGCCTCGCCTAGAGCTGTAGATCTCGAGAAAGGACTAAAGGCCAAGACCAATTGAGCCCACTGCTTGTATTGTAAATTTAGTATGTAGCTAGTATATCTAATACGTTCGCCATAACACCAATCAAGCTCTGTGTATTTTTATAGACTTTTCTCGTCGCTATAGTCAAATATATCAACTTTAGTCCACTCCACCATCACGGAACCCTGTAGCCGTTGTGGTGCAATCTTATCCTTATCAATCGGAAGACATACGCTTCCGTCGGCTTATTCTGAGCCGACGTGACAAACCGCTAATAAACTCGTGTGTCTTATTCCCGACATGCAATAAGGTGTGGATAAATGCACTGCTGGGATGTCTCGCGCATTGTCGAATGAGCGTCTTGCGGGAATGCTTCTTATTTCGGGAACAAGTATCTCCTCGGTTAGGCACTTGTATTGCGGCAGAGTTTTAGCAATAACATTAAACTTTTCGTTATCTACCTCTTCGTATAATGTCTCTTGTACGCAAAAGATAATATACACCTAATCACGACAGCAGCTGTCTTTGTATTTCTCTCGTGATTACCTACTTCTACTACGTTTCTTGGAACAGAAAGGGTTTGTGTTGTCCGCCAGACTGTCGTTGCATCACTATGAGTAGTCATCTCGGGTGTCATCGTGTCGAATACTCTAAACAAGGACCTTAATAATGTAGGCATTGTCTCAGACGACATCATTGCCCAATTGACGTCATCGACTTATTCCTTGAGCAAGTACTGGCTTGTCTCGGGACACCCAGGATCTCGTTCTTGAAGCCTATATGCAGGGACTGTATTACACCTTTGTCTTCTTCACTGCCTGCTCCGGACTAAGTCTAGTCCTCACATTTTGGGTAGGAAACACAAGTCTCAAAACGCCTCCAAAACCAGAGCCGGCATTATCACCATCGACGAATAGCTTTGCAGTGGAGGGTAAGAGCGCCGGCCAGTTCGACCTGAGAAAGGGATAACAAAGGGATAACAAAGACATCTTTAAAAGCCTATGGAAAATAAACAGTCAGATGTAAAGATTCTTATCCTCATAAATAGAAGACATAAAGACTGGAATCACGAAATTGAGCGACTGGCGTTTTATACATTTATGCCACATGTGTCAAAGAGGCTAGTAGTTCTGCGACTTTGTGTAATTGCATGGCTGGGTAACAGGCCAGGTGGGTTTGCGCACTAACGAAAATACTTTAGAGCCCTATGGGCGGACGAGCACGTCATTGTATTTTTCTTAGCAAGAAATCTCTGTACTTTGATTGGATGATGGGTTCTACATCTTGTGGATAGCTCCATTTGACAATGTCAGAGTAGAAAATATTTTCCTGCGAGCAATCGATCTGATTTCCGTGACATTATTGTGCCAGGTACCCCCACAGCGAATGAAAATACTACAAGGGAACAGTAAATAACAAAAGAGGCTACATATAGTATCATTGTACAATACTCATCGTAGCAAGTGTATACGATTGTAGTTTTTCCGTTTAGTCTGTTGGGTATAAACCAGTGTCGACTTACCCTGGAGACATAGGATATATAAATGACGTAGTGGCGATATCTGACAGCCGCCTATCTTATCGCAGCCCCAGAGCAAGGGTCTTATTCTTATCAGTTAGTTCCGCCATTGCAGTGTTAACCCCGCACTACTATCGGAAACGGCGCTTGAATTATCTCCGGTGCGAGTCATAAGACCTTGCTAGTGGTGGCTCTCCTGACCCGGTCTAAGATCAGCTAAGTTGAACTGGAGACAAAAAAATGGTATCTGCATCAGATAGAAAATAGCCGAGAGTTTAGTGACGGGCAATTAAGCGATCTGTTAAGATGAGGTATCGGCAAATTGCCACGGCGTGCCTATAGATTAGCCATCAATCGCAATTTAGTTCCGCAGCAGCATACTCATTCTGTCTTAATGCTTCAATTGTTACCCCATAACTTCTTCCTGCCACATTTAAATCAATTAACACAACTCAAAATTCCTGAGGCGTATGCGTCCCATGCCGACTACAGTTTTGACCGCGACTTCAAAGGGTATGGAGAAAAAGGCTTGGTCGGGTTAAAGTGGCCCAATAACGCCAAGATTGCTGTTTCGTTTATCATCAACTACGAAGAGGTAAACACCACAACTGAAATATCTAGACGCGAAGACTGACAGCTGACTGTTGCCACAGAATAGGGTGGTGAGTGCTGTGTCCAAAGGGGCGATGGTGTCTCAGAAATAGATCTCCGTGAGCATCCTGGAGTAGCGTGCATCAACGAGCGTGATTACAACGGTGAATCTGGATACAAGTATGGATCTCGCGTTGGTTTCTAGAGACTCTTCAAGCTGTTTTGCCAAAACAAGATGAGTTTCACTCTCTACGCTGTTGCACAAGCTGTGGAGCAACAGCCTGAAGTGGCTACGCGCTGTGTCAAAGAGGGCCACGACGTGGCATCCTATGCATACCGCTGGGTAGACCACCACGACTGATCGATTGAGAAGGAGAAGAAATATATGAAGGAGGGAATCACATGAAATTCTAATTCTAATTTACTATTTTTAGATATAAGTTATATAACTAAGCTATATATTTGTTAATTAAATATTAAAAGGTACCCTTTATAAAAGCCCTAGCAACCCTATGCGGTAAGAAAGCTATATAGTAAATAGCATATAGATATCTTATCAATCTAATTAGGTTTTATTAAGCTAGCTAAGCATTTGCTGATATTGTGCCTCTATGGATAGCAAGCTCTGCCTCCAAATCAAGGACCTCTGATTCTAAGAATTGGTTTTGTACAAAACCTTCTTTGATCTGATTACCAGAGTCCTGGATGATTAAAAGTGTCGCAATGTTCAGTGTGAGGCCAGAGACATACGCAAGCGGAATGCTAGCTGGTGGACTCCATGCGTAGGCCACAGCGCTCGCTATACTTGTCAACAATGACATAGTAAGCATCGTGTAGAACACCTTTGGGAAGCTCGTCTTGATTCCATCTCCTCCCCTGCTGCTCAAAATCGGCTTGACGATAACATACAGCCCGGCAGAGGAAGATACACACTGGCTGAGTGTGGAGTAGAAGTTGCTATCCACAGCAGGAAGGGCGTCGGGCATTTCGCAAAGAATGGTCGAGTAGATAGCTAGGGGCATTGCTGTGACAAATATGAGGACTACTGGAGACTTGGCAAGATTGAAAAGTCTGGTCCAGTGGCCCTCGGCTCTATAGGGAGAGATATTCACTCGCTTGTGTCTTCTGGTCCATCCTCTCCGGGGGTTCCTGCTCGTAGCTGGCTCTGCAGGGTCCTCGGCATCAGCGCGGCCTCTTCCAAATGAAGTCCTCTGGACGATGCCGCCTGATGGAGGACTTGCACCACTAGCCCAAGACTGAGGCCGAGAGGCATTAGCCAAGGGAGACAGATGTTGTTTCCGATCTTGCTACTGTCAGTGACGAAACATAGGATGCTTAGAGATTGGTACTGTTTACCTTTTTCAGCCCGCAGAACATCGGCCTTTGCAACACATTCTGATATCCCGGCTTCAAACATATTGAATGTTTTTTCTGCACCCCTTGTGGTATCAGTGAGGGTAGTGTCGGTAAGCTTATCAATTTCCCTAAAGGCCTCTTGGATGGAGATGACTATAGGCGAAATTTGAGTAAGGTTATGTCTTAAGTCGCTTATTTTTGCATCAAGCAGGTCATCATCTTTGACATCATTTCTCCAGTGACCGAACACCCTGTTCCAGACACACTCTAACCTCCAATCGAAACACTCCTCCAGCCTTCTCAGCAGGGAAGAATATTTTGAGTCAAGGTAATTGGATGTCATGCCACTATGGTCGTCGGGCGCTGATAGAGATGATAGTAGATTTATGAGGGAGCGACACTGTAAGATGACAAGAGGGAACGCGATCGAGAGGCAAAGTTCCGTGATTTCTCGTTGGGCATCTCGCATGAAATAGTTCATTGATCCGACCACTTTCAATACGTGAATTGCATTGACGTCGGCCAGCTTTGGGTACTTGCCTCGCAAAGAAGTCAGAGACTCGTCCTTTAGCCTTTTGGCCTGATCGGAATGGGTTGAAAAAAGGAGAGGGCTGCCATTGTTTACATTAACAGTCGTCGAGCTTCTACTTGTTGTGACATCTGAGACCCTTGGCTGCAGCTCGACGTCCATAGTATGCAGTACAACAATCGTAATGAATGTGAAACTTAGAAAGTCAACCAAGCAAACCTGTCGCAAACAAACTGGGGTTTTAAAGTCGGGCTGTCTACCGGGTACCCTATGATGCGTATATGCCCAAGGCAGAAAAGGCAACCAGATGCGGATTAGTTCGCGCGCACTATTACTTTAAAGCCACTTAGCTATAGGTTGAAAGTCCTGCATATTTACTTTCAACCATGTTATCTGCTCAAGTGCCTATATAGGTCGAATCAGAGGAAGGGAAGTGAGACAACTAGACCAAGCCCAATGGAGGCCTCTTGTCAGCCATAGTGGCTGATACAATATTTGGAGGCATTCTCCGTCTGGACACGGAGGTCAGTTTTAAGGCTGTTTATAATCTAGATACTCACTAAATATTAACTAATTAATAGTTAAATTAATATCATAGACGGCAAGTAGAAGCAGGAACTAGACTGTGGCAAGATTATGCTGCTCAAGAATGTAGTCCATGGGCTCTATGGCCGCTAGTAAATGCTTCTCGTGATCCACTTGAGATGTTTTGCGAGTCAACTGTTCGAATCGCGCGGCGATGGCACATATGAGATGTATGGTGCTTCTCTGGGTGACGGATAGAGATCCCTGTTGATACTGGATTGAAAAAAGCTCAGTGAATCTCTTCCTGTCGAGGATAGGCCAACGAGTGTGCATTCGGTCGAAGAAGATGCCAAAGAGATGGCGAGCCCCGTCCTTGCCCGCTCCAGTATAGGAATGTATGGAGCCTACTTCTACATCTTTACCAGAGCGATTGTGTATATTGTTCGGTATGGGTAAGTGATAAGTATCTATTGCGGCCTATGGCCTACTACTTTCATCTAGTTGCTTCAGATGGTCCAAGTCTCGATTATATAACTATTTACCTGCCGAACCTCTGCTTCCCAAACTATACTTAGTATTACTGTCTTTCTCGCTTCTCGTCTTGTGTTAGATCATGGATATAGTCACACGCCAGAAGTTTAAGCAGACCATAAGAAAATATTCTTAGCTGTATCTAGACGTGCCGACACCTTTGAATTGGAGAAATGATAGAGTCAATCATTTCGAAATCAAGTCTTGTGTGAATATGTCTATGAAAGTGAGATTATTCTCTGAGTGGACCCTAGTCCATCCGCTTACCTCCGTTCTCCCGCCGTGTCCCACTTCGGAAACAAAAGTGCCGACCGACAGAGATCGGCGGGGAACACTGACGATAATTTGGCCGATCGGAGGTTATGTTATGTCAGCGTCTGTTATAAGAACTTGGAAAAGACGCATATTACATGCAGCCCAATCGTTTCACACCAAACTCTGACGCGTGACAGCAACTGTATCATTAACGACTTTGACCATGACCGAGCTTTACAAACTGTCGGCAACAGAGGTCGTTGCAAGGACCCGGGATGGCCAATTATCAGTGGAAGAATACGCGCAATCGCTGTTAGCACGCATCAAAGAACGGGATCCAGTAGTCAAGGGATGGGCTTATATCAATCCTGATCAAGTACTTTCAGAAGCTCGAAAATTGGATCAAGTTCCTAAAGAGAGTCGTGGGCCACTGCATGGTGTCGCAATTGCTGTTAAAGACGTCATCTACACAAAAGGTAAGTCAGCGTTCCAGCTGCATATAGTTCATCTACATGAGAGAAATAGTGTTGACGCGTCGCCGACTCAGATATGCCAACACAGTTCAATTCTCCTCTATACAAGGATGATGCTCCGCAGGTTGATGCAGCAAGCATTGTCATCCTGCGTAAAGCCGGTGCGTTGATACTGGGCAAAACAACCACAACTGAATTTGCAGCCACCACCCAAGGTCCTCAAACGACAAACCCCCATGATAGCTCGCGCACACCTGGAGGCTCATCATCAGGATCCGGAGCCGTGGTTGGCGACTTCCAGGCCCCCATCGGTCTTGGCACGCAGACTGGTGGGAGCACAATTCGCCCCGCGTCCTTCAACGGGATTTATGGGTTCAAGCCAACCTGGAACTCCATTTCGAGAGAAGGCCAGAAGATATTCTCGCTTATGCTTGATACTCTGGGTATTTATGCAAGGAGTGTGGCTGACTTGAATCTCCTCGCCGACATCTTTGCTTTGGAGGATGATGAGCCTCCAAAGACAGACTACACAGTTCAGAATGGCAAGTTTGCTGTTTGTAAGACTATGGTCTGGTCTGAAGCGGGCCCTGGTCTGATTCAGGCCATGGACAAAGCCGTTGAGATCCTTAGATCAAGTGGCGCAACAGTCGATGAACTTGAGTTCCCCGAGCACCTTCAAGATCTGCCTGAATGGCACAGCATAGTCTTCAACACCGACGGACGAACGGCCTTTCTGCCAGAGTATAGGGTTGATAAGAGTCGTATTGCTGACCAGCTCGTTGGCCACGTTGAGAACAATCTCAAGATTTCGCGAGCTGCACAGCTCAAGGCCTTTGACGACATAGCCGCGGCAAGACCAATCGTGGATAGAATGCTTGCAAAATACGACGCTGTCCTGACACCCAGTGTACCAGACGAAGCACCCAAAGGTATTGAAGCCACTGGAAGCGCCTCTTTCAACAAAATATGGACAGTAAGTGCATTCCTAACTTGGGATTGTGTAGACATCAAACTGATTATGCTGTAGGCCCTCCATGTCCCTGTTATTAACATTCCCGGATTCGCCGGTGAGAACGGGATGCCCATTGGGTTGTCGCTCGTGGCACCCAGATACCATGATAGAAAGCTGCTAGTGGTGAGCGAAGCAGTGGGAGAATTGTTTGAGAGATCTGGAGGATGGAAATAGAGTTAACTTCATATTCAAGTGAAATGTCTGCATCGTCAAAAAGATAAATTCGTTGAAATGATATCATCTATGCTATAAATAAAACTCGCTTCATAATGCATCCTATGAGTAGTAGATAACTCGTCCCTCAAAAAGCCTTCTAGCTGTGCGGGAAACAGCACAACTCGCAATTCCATCCTCGCCGTTCTTTTTCACCAGAACCGGAATAGTTCCCTTGCTGTGTTCAAGCAAGACATGTCTTGTGTTGGACTCCTTTCTTCCATCCTCTGATACAGGAGACGGTGTACGCTCTGGGGTAGGGGGTCCGTCGGAGATAGGTGTGGCTGATAGCTCTGCTGCAATAGTGCCCTGGATGCTCACTGCGGATCCCAAACAGACTGCTCCGGTGAGTTGCAGTGTGGGGTGGGGCAGGCCCATGGAGTATGACTGGACGTAGATATCTGAGCAGTTCTTCCCATTGACAGGTCGGGTGGGTGAGCTGAGCATGGCGATCTTGGGGGTTCCTCGGACTAAACCGGCAGCCTTTGTGGATGTTGCAAGGCCCATGTCCACGGCGCCTTGACATCGTATTGTCTCGATCAAGGCGTGTTGTGTCTCGGGTGCGGCACCTGCGGGTAGGAGAGATGAGATGGCTAATGCGCCAACAAGGACAAATGGATTGGCAGCGTCAATAAGAGTGGCTCTGATCTGGAAGGGAGCAAGCTCAGGCACCAATGCGGAGGGATCGACGTGTAGCCATTGTTGCTTATGGCCAGAGGGGAACAGGCTTCCAGCCATACTTCCAGCGGGGTCAACAAAGGAGCACTTTACTTCACTGCCTGATGTCTTGACGCCAGGGATGTTGAAGTCGCCATCCTCGCGGTAGTAGCCGTGGCCGTCGAGTTGGACTGTCTCGACTATAATTCTGCTGGTGTTTGTGTTGAAGATCCTGACGTCGATCTCGGTCTGTCCAGGCTGTGGTGTGACGAGTCGTTCTTCGACTGCGAATGGACCAACACCAGAGCTCATGTTTCCACAATTTCCTGAGAAATCCACAGACTCTTTCCCAACTGCGACTTGAACAAAAGTAAAGTCGACGTCGGCATCAGGTCGAGATGAAAATGCGATGACGGCGACCTTTGATGTGGTAGATGAGCCGCCGCCAACACCGTCGACTTGTCGTGCATCGTTGTTTCGAGATCCCAGCGCTGAGATCAGGTGAGGACCCCACTCAGACTCTTTCTCGGGGAGGTCTTTTCGGTGAATGAAGAGGCCTTTTGATGTTCCAGCGCGCATGAGCACGCACGTGAGAGCATGTCGTGTAGGACAGGGTTCCTCTGGGGGTTGGATTTGGATAGCCATTGTGATGTGTAGTTATGAGAGGCTGTATCGCTGTATGGGTGACTGTATCAAATGAGATAAATGCAGGTACTTGGATGACCCGAGGACTGAAACCCGCGACTTAAATAAAACTTGTTTCTTTACTCGATTGGCCATCTTGGCCCGGGTAACGGCATTAAAACTATGAGCGAACATGGTTCAATACTCTGAAGAAGCAAGCCAAGGGAACAGTGGAGATGCCATGGGAGGAAATATGCTGTAGTGAGACGGGAGAGGAAAATGGTTTATGCCGCGGGAACAGCGGGAAGAGTGGCAAAAGGCGGGAAAGCAGAAACAGGGACCTCATCGCCCGAGTTGAAACTCCCCAGTTGAAGACCCATGGAAGCCAAACAGTGGATCTTCGAGGAATGCCGCATCTTGGTTGGACGGCCAGAAGGGCTGCTGCCATTGATTCCCACCCTCGATATCGGGTGCAAAGTTGGCCATTCCCGCGGGAAAGTTGGGGTTGGGGTTGGGGTAGTAAACGGGCTGGGCCGACGTGTGGAGATAGTGCTCCCCGTCGACCTGAGGTATTTTGGGGGGCGCGTAGGCGCTGTTGGCTCCATAAGCGGTCGACTCGTCCGTGTTGAAGTCGCTCTCGCGGAGGAAACTCTGGATGATGCCGTCGATGTTGATCCAGTCTGAGCCGGGCGAAGGCACAGCGCTGCTGCCCACTTCGATTGGTTGCAGCTCTTGGCTGCGTGTGTTTTCTTGGCTATTCCCGGTATTTCCGAGGTCATCGTAACCAAGCTGCTGGGTCCGTTGGGGACGCTCTTGTGGCTGTTGTTCACGCGATCGTGCGGCTGGTTCGGCTTCGAGGGCGTCATCGGGGAGGTCATTTACCACGACGCCGTATTTGCTCATGAGTCTGTGGATAATCACGGCTGCTTTCTGCACTGCCGAGTTGGTCTCCTGGTTCTCTTTGAAGACGGCCAGACATGTCATCAGATTGACATAGGCTGCAGACCCTTTTCCGTTCTTGGCGGCAATGCGGCAGTGGATAGTGGCAGCGACGTATGTTGCGTATGAGATTAGGTACGGTGCGCGACGAACTGAGAATGCTCGGTGGTATGCACGCAGGAGACTGCAGATGCTGGATGCTGCTGCTGAGCATTTGATCACCGAGTCGACCGAGATTGAGCGGAAGGTGTTGTATAGGTGCCCATCCGCAACAAAAGGGCGATGGAGGAGGATTACAAGAACGTTATACATGGCACTGGAATATTAGCTTCAAACACAATAGCTAGACATTGGCGACTTACTGTAGACTCAAAACATGAGGTGGAGGAACCGTAGCGTCAGGCGCATTCGCCACTTCAGGCTTGAGGTGATCGGGCAAAGACATCTGCCACTCGCGCAACTTTCGTTGAAGTCGATCCAACACTTTAGACAGCTCATCCGGGCTTTGATCCGAGGTTCGTACGGTGTAGATGCAGCTCAGAACCTCGCTCATGACAATAGACAGCTTGCAAAGTGCAGTAAAGGTAGAGATGCTGTAGGCTGGTGAGCCTGAGTAGTCGTTCTTGGACGTTGAGTAGGCAAACGGTTGCCAGAATTCTAACTCCGAGTATGTGTCGATGAATTTGATGGGCACCATTGCGTCGGCGTCTTTGAGGGTCACGGGGCGGCCTTGGTACAGGCTTTGGATCTTGTCAACCACTGTTTGTGTTAGTTGATGATTCTTTGCTGGGAGAGAGACATACCAAAGGCTCCCCAGAATACTCGACGACGGATCTCGAGATCTTCATCTGAGAAAAGATGTGAGTTCGTCAAGTCAACATGTAGACCCAGATCAATCAGCATGCGAAAAGCCAACCCGGCATATAACCACGCCGCACTCCTCTCATCGCCCAGCGCAAACAGAGAATTAGTCATGACCAGCAAAGCCTGGATGGTGGTGATATCGCTCCTGTCTAGAGAACCTCCCAGCAACTCACGCACCCTCTCGCGATACCTCCAGCCTGCTGTCCGTACATCGTTGATATCCTTTCGAACCTCGAGTCGAGGACTGAACTTGGATGACCCAAAGTAGATGGCGTTGAGCAGGAGTTTTGAGAAGTAGGGACCGCCGCAGGCCATGTCCCGCATGAATGCCGGTCGGTAGGTGATGAGGAACGAATGATGTTGACGGTTCCAGTGAAGCGAGAGGAGATGCATGCCCAGGTCGGGATCAACGCCGTCAAAGTCGAGTTGTCCCTTGCTGTAGTGAATATCCTCCAATTGACCTGTGCCGTATTAGCCCAGCATCAGCACACTCATAATCAGTACCCACGTTGCTTAGCTGCCTCAGCGATAAGACCGCGCTCTACCCAATGGTCAGGCATCCGGGGCTGGACCTCCTGCTCGACGGGTCTCTCCTGCGCATTATCCTCAAATAAAGCACTGGTTCGACCATGATAACTGGATTCTCCATTTGCATGAACCAGCACGCGAGCAACACCTGGATCCATGGGTCGTGCGGCGGAGTCGGTGGGATCCCACGAGCGACGAGGATTTGCGCCTCCATCACGACTTGTCTCCTGGCTACGTTCATCGGGCAGACTGGGTGCTTCACTATCAGCCACCGAAGACGGAATCTCAGCCTCAACCTCGCCTTGTCGCGATTGGGCGACTCCACTGGGAGACGCGGTACGGGCCTTGACGCTCCGGGTTCTGCTCTTGAGGCGCTGATGTCTCTGTCGGCCTTGGGCCTTGTTTACATCGGGCACGGGCTCGTAGACGCATTCTTTCTCATATGTCTGACAATTGATGCATGAGGGTCTTTGGCCGTTACACTTGATCTGTGTGGGGTTTTAGTCCCGCGGGAAGGCGATGCAATTGACAGGGGTGGTCAAGAGAGAATAGAGAATATTAGTCACCTTTCTTTTTCGACAGAATGTGCAGGCTTCGGTTGCGCGCCTGCGAACGCGGGAAGATGACTGAGCGTCAGGCATTTTGGAGTGAGACGGAAGGGAAGGGAAGAAAATTGCGACTGACACGGGAAGAGACGGGAACAGAGACAAACTCCATCTCACTCGGTTCCACTGTTGATCCGCGGCTTGGTAGTCTGTTCCTGGTAAAGCGTGGTTTATTCCCGCCCGTAATCCTACCCGTTAAGTTCTAGCTGCATTAATTAATTAATGAGGCTATTTGCTAATCTTTTTGTATAATATTAGTAGATGCTATCCCGTCCATCCAATCGACGACTGATTTTTCCTGAATCTATTCCATCGTAAAACATCCCACCAAGATGGACGCCGTTGCTACTACACAGCCAATTGCCAACGCTCTGCCCAAGAAGCTGGCACCCCAGACAACACCAGCCCAAAAGAAGAAAATTACCCCTGGCATCTCCCTGGCTGCAGGAGCTGTCGCTGGCGGTATCGAGGCCACCATCACAGTACGTCATTCCTTTCCCCACATGTGCGCTGAAGCGATGCTAACTTTTGCAGTATCCTTTTGAATTCGCCAAAACAGTAGCACAGCTGAGTGCGAGGCAACAAACTCCTGGTGTCAAGGTCTCGAGATCTCCTTTTGCAGTTATTTCGCAGACTGTTCGGCATGATGGTGTGCGAGCTATTTACACTGGTTGCTCGTCATTAATCACCGTAAGTTGCCTCATGTCCAATTCTTCAATAGCTCAGCTAATATCATCTCCAGGGTACTGCAGCCAAAGCTGGTGTTCGGTTCTTGACATTTGACGCGGTCAAGGCTCGACTGGCAGACTCTAATGGAAAGCTTACTGCAGGATCCAACATCCTTGCTGGAATGATCGCCGGTGCTGTCGAGAGTGTTACAGTTGTTACACCCACAGAACGAATCAAGACAGCTTTGTAAGTTGCCGTTCCACTGACTTGTATTAGACTTGTGAACTAACATGTTGTCTAGAATTGATGACGCAAGATCAGGCAATAAACGGCTCAACGGTGGTTTCCACGCCCTCCGAACAATTGCAGCAGAGCGCGGCATCCGGGAAGTCTACCGCGGTCTAACATCAACAACAATAAAGCAATCAGCCACTTCCGGAGTTCGAATGGGCTCTTACAGCATCCTTAAAGAACTTGTCTCTTCAGATGGAAAGAACCCATTTATGACTTTCGGAATCGGCGCCGTGGCTGGTGTCATCACCGTCTATGCCACTCAGCCTTTTGACACCATCAAGACGAGGTCGCAGTCTGCAAAGGGCGTGTCGATTGGAGAGGCGGTGCAGGGAGTTTTGCGCGATGGAGGTGTGGGGGCTTTTTGGAGTGGGAGCACAATGAGATTGGGAAGATTGATTCTCAGCGGTGGAATTGTCTTTACGGCTTATGAGAATATTGCTGCGCTGCTCATGGGGTCGAAGTAAGCGGGTTCAATGTTGCAACATTGCATGGGAGGCGTTTGGGTGTTTGATACTTTTAGAATTGGTGGAGGTTGAAGGGTTATTACTTATAAGGTAATTGCAAAGTTTGCTTATGTATGTAATACCTATGATTGAGATAAAATCCAACCAGTCAAGAATCCTTATGTCTTTGGCTATAGTTAAAAGGCTTTTTTAAGAAACTAGACCTGGTTGATTAACATATCTTCAGAGGTACCGGGTAGGTCATATTATAATTTCCTTCCAAAAAGATCATCAATGCCTATGATTTTCAATTTAAGCATACCTTAAGCTTAATTACTGCTTATCACTAACGGTCACGTAAATCTTCAAATCTGCTCCTACCATTAGATTAAACTTCCAACGATACTTTGTATATTCTTCACTTAGAATACCACAGTATTGTTGAATACAACAGCTGATTCCTCAGCATGGAAGGGTTTGATGCCAGAAATCCTCGTAACCGAGGTTCCCAGCATGATTGTCAATCCAGTGCCATGCCTGCCATTCTCCGCCGCTAAGTGGCTACGGCCGTAAACCCCAGCACATACCCCAGGCCAACGTTCTCGGCCTTCCCCGCTTCAGCCCAATAAACCGGTAAGTGACACCGATAACTCTAAGGTTAAGCATACAAACTGGTCCGTGGGAACGTCAATCTGGGGTAGTTAGGTTGAATATCATGTCATTATCGGATATTCGGTGTTCAAAACTGGAGAAGGAGGACCAGAAACGGGAAGATCATCTCTAATTACTTCTCATATTTGCTTCCCGTTCAAGCAACAGCTCCATCAGTGTTTACCATACCATGGGGAGAACCAGGATTCGAGACCCGGGAAGGCCTTGGCATGAGACAAACTCCCGCGGGAACAATGAGGCTTGCTGCATTTTGTTCTCCAGACTTGGCTTTTCCCCCGCAAAGATAGGCGGTCCCCTGCTACTGGGTTCTCCGCGTCGTGGGAAGCGCTGGCGCCAAGCAATCTAAGCTTAAACCAAACCTTAACGGGGAAGACGTTGGGAGGATTGAGTTTTTTTCCCACCAGCCGACGGAGAAATCTACTGCTGAGCATGACAAGATATTACCAAGAGGACCGTCTCCGTCTGGAGTGTATATAACCCAGATGTTCCGACCCCAGATTTAAAGTTATCAGACTCATCTCCACAGTAGCTTTCTTGGCCGCATCAACCAACTCCAGCTTTTCTTCTTCTGAATACTACCTCTTCATCAACTTTAGCTGCCAAGCAGAAGTCGTCACAATGACTGCTTCACGCAACAACAGCGTTGAGCGCAATGAGACCATGGACGAGAAGGCTGAGATGGCCTGCATCGAAAACACTGTCGCCCGCGTTAGTCCTATTCCTCCCACCGAGATTCAGGCTCGATTTCCTCTTCTCCGGGATCTCTCGCAGGAGCGCATGGATGAGTTGAACAAGCGGGTTCGCAGCAAAATTGATTGGCACATGATGCCTTGTGTCACTCTTATGTTCCTGATGAAGTGAGTCACACAATCTCCCAAGTTGAGGACGACAAGAACTAACATCTCCAGCTACCTCGATCGTATCAACGTTTCCAACGCTCGTCTGGCTGGTCTACAGGAAGATCTCAACATGGACGATACCATCTGGAACACGGGCATCTCCACATTCTACGTTGGCTATCTCATTGGCCAACTCCCCGGCAATCTCCTCATGGCCAAGACCAACCCCAAATTCTTCCTTCCCACCATCATGCTCATGTGGAGCGCGGGCACCATCTGCATGCCCGCCATGACCAGCGGCGCCGGCTTCTGCACTGTTCGATTCTTCATTGGCTTGATGGAAGCTCCCTTCTTCCCTGGTCTGACCCTCATGACATCCTGCTGGTACACCAAAGAAGAGAGTCCCTTCAGGATGGCAATCTGGCACGCCGGCAACACAATCTCCAACATCATCTCTGGCTTCTTGGCTGCTGGCATTCTCGAGCATATGGATGGCGTTGCCGGTATGCACGCTTGGCAGTGGTTCTTCCTCATTGAGGGTATTGCTTCTATCCTTGTCGCTGTTGTCTCGTACTTTGTTCTTCCTTCGTGGCCCCACGACACCAAGTTCTTCACTGAGCAGGAGCGTGAGATGGCTCAATACCGAATCCTCGTATCCAACGGTGGTATCGATGAGAAGGTTGGTGGAACTTGGGATGGTGTCAAAGAGGCAGTCCGTGATCCTTTTACTTGGTTCTTCTGCCTCATGCACTTTGCCCTGGTCACAGCTCAGAGCTTCAAGGATTTCCTTCCTTCTGTAAGTCCACTACGATACAGCTCTTTCGAACCAATTAATAACAGTACTTCAGATCATGAACACCTTCGGCTTCAACAAGATGACCACATACCTCATCCAGGCTCCTCCCTACGCCCTCGCCTACATCTCCGCTTGTCTTATCGCATGGTCTTGCGGTCACTTCATGGAGTCCACCTACCACGTCGTCATCCCCATCATCCTCTCTGCAGCTGGATGCGGTATCCTCATCGGCACCATCAACGTCGCAGCTCGATACATCGGCATCATCTTGCTTGTTTGCGGTACCTACAACGGTCTTAACTTACAGCTCTCCTGGGAAACAACCGTCGTACCTGCTCCCCGTACCAAGAAGGCAGCTCTCATCGCCATCGCCAATTGCATCAGCCAGGTCAGCCATTGGTTCAGCCCCTACTTCTACCCCCGAAGCCAAGAGCCCTTCTACCGCATGGCAGGTGGTCTTCTCTTGCTCGGTTGCGCCTTGACTATCGTCTCGGCTTTCCTCGTCAGGTGGAGGGCTATCAAGCTCAACAAGAAGCTGGATGAGCACGAGGGATGGACCCCCAACTCGGGTGTCGAGCGAGGCTGGCGATACAAGTACTAAGCTGATTGAAAGCTTATTGGAGTTTCTGGACAATGGTGGCTTGGTGGGAGTGGGACACGATGGCGCTTGGAACTGTAGCTTGAGTTATTCTTATGGTTTATTGTTATGAGCAATGGAATTATGTTTAAGCAACTTGATAACTGGACTGGGGTGCCCCAACGAACCATGTCTTTCATATAACGTGAGCTGTGTCTCTAATCATCTAGCCAAGTCTAACCGGAAATGAATCCAGACTACTCATAAGTATGTCGTACCTCGACCGTTCGCAAAATATGGGAATCATCAAGAGTTGCCCCAAAGTCCCTATTCCCTTCACTCACACTACTTCCTTCGGCAACATCATCCCCGCCACGCACCTGAGTTGTAACATACGACTTGCCAGCCGGAATGAGAATGTTTTCGTCACTTCCAAGCTCCTCATTGTAGTGAACGCTTTGTGGGGTCTGGGTTGCGTTACGCGATCGTTTGTGCGATGAACTCATCATCTCGAATTGTGATTTGGAATAGTTGGACGAGTAGCCGGGCTTGTCCTTATGAAGAATTGACTTCCACAGCATTGGCATGAACGGGAAGCATGCACAGACAATCCCGATGCCACACTCGGCGATTCTGGTTGGGTTAGCCAATGTTAGACAGGCTCACCTTGGAGTGACTCACCCGGTAAGATTGATTTGAAGAAAGACATAAGTCTGATCCTGGCTTTCCCCTTTCTGGATGATAAAGACTAGCCTAACAAGGCTAAAGATGCAAGCGATACCTCCGACGCCAAAGATAGCAACGATCTTGAGCTTGGCTATCAGTCCCACTTGAAGTTTCTTTGTAAGTGGACAAGGCAGCAGAAGAACAACAATGTCGCTAAGAAGACTGATGATGTTGTCGACAAGAATGAGAACGCGCTGGTTGAAGCATTGGCCGTCGGAAGTAGCCCCCCAAAACATCGGTATCGGACGGCAGATGAACATCTTGAGGAAAAGCATTACAACGTAGTAAATGGCCATAACGAAAAGGAAGCCGTAGATCCATTTGACGTAGGTCTTGTAAGGAGCGAAGATACTGGCGAGGAAGAGAAGAATGGCTGCCTTGATGGCAAAGACTGTTGGACCGTAGTTGACCATGGTTGCATAGACAGTCTAGCGTTGGTCAATATGAGTCGTTGACGATATGGTTGCGATTGAGAGGCTCACCTGACTGTACTGAGGGATGAGGTCCTCTGGGACATCCCATTGATGCAAGCCTCCACCATATCTCAACACTAGAAGCATTTAGCCATGATCATGTTGACGTTACTAGGTTTACTCACTCGTGAGACAAATAGTGCAGTACCCCATAAAGCCAATCTTGATTCATAAGTAAGCACCGCACGTATGACTGTTGTTTTCCAACCACTTACATATCCGATCACACAAGCAACTGTAAACACATTAGTTGGTAAAGATTAAAGACTGGGGTCTGAACGTACTGTCATCTCGTCGCAGTCTCATGGACAGCCTGTAACGGGCCCACAACCGAAGACCAACGAATATGGAGCAAACCGACATGGCAATTGCGTTTGAGACAATACAAATGTAGAACATCTCGCGGTTAGGGTTGTCAAAATTGGATTCCTTCCCGGGAGGGGGCTCCATGCCTGGCTTGATCATGATTGACGATGTCTAGTATGGAGATGTTAAGGAGAGTAAGTGAGCAAAAGCTACGAAAAACTCGGCGTCAAAGTTCGAACAGTAGAACCCAAGAACAAGAATTTCTTTAATATGGGCAGAAATACGTATTCCCTACGAATATGAAGAGATTTGCAAATAGGAGCTATGACAAGGGGCAAATCCTCATGATCACCCAGATCCTTCGACAACAGCCATCAGTGGACCATTCGTATTGCTTAGCCTGGGATTCTCAGGTAACGGATGTCAAAGCAGCCGGGGGATACTCATAATTGCTTCTGGCGGGAGCTTAGTTGGCGAGTTTTGCGAGGAAACCGGCCACTGAAAGAGGCGAAAGTCAGCCCCTGGATGGGCGTTCCAGTGTTCCTGTCGCATGCATATTAATGACAGAAATGGAGAGGAAACATTCTCTTTTCTCTTTGCTGTTGGCGCAGGGGCAATTGTGTTGGTTGGTCTGCAGGGATTGGTTGGCTGTTGGGTACCTGCGTTATTCGCGGCAACAACAAGTTCTCTCTCGAGGGAAGCCTCGGCATAAGGATATCTTCAACAGCCTAGAGGGTATGCAACGGACTGTCAAAAACGACATGTGCGCTTAGAGTGCTGATCACTGCTGGAAGGAACACGTAAAGGAATGATGTGTGCAACATGCTCCGACACCAGTAAACCTACCGAGATTAAACCTGCAACGAACAACCACACTCCCTCGGCAGTCATAAAAGACATCTTCAAAGGCGGAAAAGATTATCTAATTGTATGCATGTTGGTCATTGCAGAGTTACATGGCGCGACGGGCTCGGCCCATTAGTTGCTGATCAAAGTTTAAAATATCCGTATCCCCACCGGCTTAATTCCCCGGGCCGTTGAATGATGTCTCAAATGTGGATCCTTCCAGTGCTTTTCTTTGCTTTTTTTCATTGTGCGTGTTTTTATGCCTCTTGAAGGATTCGCTAAAATTGACTTGGCGTGGAGGATCCTTGTTGGTTTGCATGTGCAATCACAGGTGAATCACGCATTTGCTGTAGCCGAGCTGAGTGTTGGTTACGTGCAGTAGTTTCAAAATTTGACATGTAAACTAAAAAGCAATCACAGTGGTGAGACCAGCTTGGTCTGGCCATGATGGCAATAAAAGAACAGACAATTAATGATATCCACTTCTATCTTAGTGCAACCGTTTGGCGTCTGAAACTCAGATGTGACTAAAAGATAGCCTGGGCATTCGGTGGTGAAGAAATGCCACCCTTCATGTTGAATGGGGAGGACGACATAAAGAATGTCCAGCGGTTCAATTGCTTGCATGTCTCTGCTAATTTCTCCAAGTCAAACAATTCACCTGTACTGTTAGCTAATAAGATCACAAATTGATGGATGACCTACCAATTGGCATTCCCCATCCAGCCAGCATATACTCATGCATCAAAACAGTCCCCGACGGAGGCGGATATACCTGTAATAACCAGTCAATACCTGAAACATCACTTTTTTGAAGTCACTCACCTCCCAGCTGATGGCATCGCCAGCCACAGCCGCAAAGCCCGTGTCCCATACCCACTTGAGCACATCCATGGTTCCCTCTACACCCGCATGCTGCGGGCAAGTAGTCGCTGCATAGGCTTTCTTGGCCTGCACGTCCATGGAATGCTCCCACTCTTTGATCACGCCAATGCGCACGAGCAGGATATCGCCGCACTGGAAGGTGATGTTGCACTCTTCGGCAATCGCGAGGATGTCGCTGAGTTTGATGGTGTGCAGTGAGAAGGTCGAGTATGTTATCCCTCGCTTCTCGGCCCATGATGCGTAGTCGATGAGGACCCCGCGTCCTGCATTACAGAGTTAGCATTAACTTCATATTGCTTTTAGTAAGACACTGATGATACCTGTGATTCCCTCTTGGGCCCAATGGTGAATACCAATGCGGTCATTCGAGCGGTCCAGAATCTCTTCCTTAGTGGTCCCGCCATAAAACACTCGCTCTTGGCTGCCTTCTTCACGAGGCATGGAGAAGTGTCGCAAGCCATCCCACTGGCTACTTTGTTCTATCACTTTGTCAACATGCGCCACTGCAAAGCTGAGAGAAACACCAACGTGGGTTCATAACGTAGATGTCATCAAACGCCACGCCGCCAAGCAACGGCACCATTTTGAGTTCACAGGGCTGTCGATTGAAACAAGCAAACTCCAGCTTGTTCAGATCCCACCCCAGATTAACGCGAATGCCCGTCTTGATCTGTGTCTGCGCTGCTCGCGCTACCCGTTCTGGAGTCAGCAGGACGAGTCTCCCCAGACCTTCCTCCCGACTGCCGGGTTCTCCTACCCACACGCGTTTGGGGTTGGGAAGTTCGTCCCAAGTCTTTTCCATGTATGAGGGGTCCATTGTCAGAGGTCGTAGTCTGAGGGTGATGAGATCGAGGGAGGGGAAATGCAGGCACGATGAGGTGCAGCTATTGAGGTGCTTGTTTATACGGTTCTCGCCATGTCAACTGCAGTATCTGTGGATAAAGATGCTGCAGTGGTTTGCTGTGTGATACCATCCAATCTTTCACAGCCGTACTGTTGAGCCGAGCAACCCTGTTGACAAACACAATCCTCTTCAATGTTCGTTCACCTGTCGGTCACAACCATGCAATCGGGTGGATATCGCTCATGCAGCACAAACCTAAAAGGAAGCAACACCGAATATCCCTGCACGTAAAACAAGACACCGAATCTGACACCGGCATGTCTGTTCCATCATCCGGCGATCCAACTTACGGTTGGAGGGGTGGGGGTGTTGAAGGAACCCTTTGGTCGCACTTAAGGTAACCTTGCCGATCGCAACTGTTCTTCTTGTTTTCATGTTAATTGCGTTTTGACTCACAACTTTTTCTTCTTTCTTTTTTCTCGTATCACTACCCGCTTTGACATTACGACAATGCCGCAGACCGGGAACCAGACAAGCTTGTACAACAGGCTTGTCATTACTTTTGTTGCCATCGGCGGGACTGTAAGTATTCCTTCTTACGCACATGTTCCCACTCTCACGAGCCCGTAACAATCACAGCAATTTAAACTGCAGCATCAATTTAAACTGCAGCCTGCTAATTTGACTTGCAGACATATGGATATGCCGCCTCGATCATTGGAAGCACAATTGGACAGCCGGGCTGGTACCAGTACTTTAACCTTCCCAATGCTGGCGAACCGGGCTACGATACTATAACTACACCGGCGATTGCGACTGCCAATGGTCTGTTCTCTGCTGGAGGCGCGATTGCGTGTCTTATCCTGATGTGGGCATGTGATTACTATGGTCGCTTGAGGAGTATTCAGTTTGGCTGTGCGCTGGGTATTCTTGGAGGCGTACTACAAAGCGCTGCCCAAAATCTTGCGTAAGTTCTTTTATTGTGGCCTAATATCACCCACGTCTAATGATGTTCTTAGTATGTTCCAGGCTGGAAGATGGATCATGGGAATGTGCGTTGGTCTCATGGCTACAGTCATTCCCATGTATCTCTCCGAGATGTCCAGTCCTTTGGCACGCGGCTGGCTCGTCGGTCACCATGCCATCTTCCTCGTCTTTGGTTACATGTTGTCTTCTTGGATCGGTTTTGCCGTGTACTTCTCCAAGAACCTCGAATTCGGTTGGCGCTTCCCATTGGCCTTTCAAGTCCTACCTCCATTGGTGCTGCTTATGGGATCGCCTTGGATCCCTCGGTCCCCGCGATGGCTCATGTCTAAGGGACATAATGAAGAGGCATGGACCGTGTTAGTCCGCCTTCGCAAATCCCCCACTGACCCTGAGGACCTTATCGCTAGGGAAGAATACCACCAGATCAAGAAGCAACTTGAACTCGATGCAAAGAAGCTTGAGGTTTATGGAGGTAGTCCTTGGAAGGCTGTGTTCAAGAAGAAGAGCTACCGCAAGCGCATGATCATTGGCTTCATGACACAATGGGGTGCTGAGTTTGGCGGACCCCTCATCATTGTAAGTCTTCATTTCAACGGGTACATGATGTCACTAACATGATGAAGAACAACTACGCCGTCATTCTATATACCAGTCTGGGACAAACTGGGTACATGCCCCTTCTGCTTTCAGCCCTTTGGCTCACTACAGCTGGTCTCATCTATAACCCTGGCGGTGCTTGGTTGCATGACAAGGTTAACTCGCGCCGAAAGATGTACATGACTGGCTTCATTGGCATCGTCATTACTACCTCAATCTACTGTGCCATGGTGTCCCTGTATGCAGGAACAGACAACAAAGCAGGTAATGCCATTGGCGTCTTGTTCATGTTTCTGTATCTCGCATTCCAAGGAACGTTTTGTAACACCACCATGTATCTCTACGTCTCAGAGATCTTTCCGACGGAGATCCGCTCTATCGGCATTGGGTGGTCTCTGTTTGGGCAGTTTGCTGGTAAGTCCTTACTCCGATACCTGCAAGTAACAAGTCTGACCATTGTTACAGCCACCATCATCCTTCTTCAGTCAGCACCCATTGGCTTCAATGCAGTAGGATGGAAGTACTTCCTTCTCATCATCTGCTGGAGTGCTCTTTTCGTCCCGGCCATTTACTTCTTCTGGCCCGAGACTGCCAAGCTATCTTTAGAGGAGATTGGTAAGCAGTTTGGCGATGAGGTTGCTGTGCATATTAATGATGCCACTGAGGAGGAGCGTGCTGCCATTGACAGAGAGCTTATTGGGGCAGGCTATGGTGAACATAAGGCTCCTGGCGATGTTATTAACGACGTCCCCTCTAGCAACAGTAGTCAATATGTTACCACAAAGTAGGATAGAAACCAAGTTGGAATGAATGGAATACAGGTCATGGCCAACAGTTCATCGAAAACGGCATATGTATAGTAGCTAGCTCTTTGCAATACACACAGTCGTTAAACGGCGTCACCCACGAAGTTTAAACAAATGAAAGCAAAACGTTACCGACAATCACCATTGACAACCCTTTCCTCTCCATTGGTACGATTCCAACCAACTTAGCAAAACAAGCTCAGCAGCACATTGTGCGGCACAGCGCGGCTCGGTTAAAAAGAATAATTGCATTTATTATTTATGATGAACGTTGAGGTTACAGCACTAACCATGTTTGTCAACCAACACAATCCTCCGAGGGATGCGAGGAATTGCACCCTGGTTCGATGGATCTGCTAGTTGCATAGGGGCTCCCAGGGTCCCTGGCGTCATTTGTCTCCCGCATTGTTCGCGGCACCAACCGACGACAGTCAGTCGAAAGTCTGCAAACTTTGAACAACCCTTGTAAGTGCAGTTCCTAGCCATTGTCTATTCTCAATCTGAGGGGCAAAAGTCTAGCTAAATGGCACGACCACCGTCCACATCAAGATTGACGCCAGTAATGAAGGACGCATCCTCACTCGCAAGAAACACGGCAGCTCTAGTCACATCTCTAATCTCCCCCATTCGTCCAAGAGGTACATTCCCGAGCGCTTTCTGAACCTCGGGGGTAATCTCTTTGCCAATAAACTTGGGAAGCAAACCCGTCATTGTCGCCAAGGGACAAATTGAATTTACGCGAATTCCGTCTGGGCCGTATTCAGCCGCAAGTCCCATGGTAGCCTATCACATCTGTCATTAGTTGTCTCTTTTCGTTTTGATAGAAGGGATTGTTTGATGCGGGGTCCTTACGTTTGCGATTGCACCCTTGGATGCATTGTACCACACCAAACCGGGTCTTGGTCGATGTGCACCAACAGAGGCAATGTTGATCATGGAACCCTTTGTGCCTTGCTTTTTGACCTGGGCCGTGAAAGCGTTACTGCCGAGGAAGACACTCTTGACGTTGACGTTCATAACCTTGTCGAATTCCTCCTCTGTGACCAAATTGGTGCTCTACCGAAAGGTCAATATTGATTGGCGAACACATCAGTATTACACTCACCTTGTTCTCGTAGCTTGTGCCCGCGTTGTTAACCAAGATATCTACTTGGCCCCAAAGTTCAACAGCTTTGTCAATTGCACTCTGCCAATCTGCTGCTTTGGTGACGTTCATAGTCTGGAAGGCGAAAGACTCGGACTTTGCTACCACGATCTTTCCTGCTTCTCCGTTGATGTCGCAGATGAGAACTTTGGCGCCCTCTTCTACAAAGTGCTCTGCGATGCCTTGGCCGAAGCCGGATGCAGCGCCTATTTCCATGTCTTAGCGAAAGTCAGACATGTGACGATGTTGTACTGACCTGTGACGATGGCGACTTTTCCTTCTAGGCGGCCCATGTTGGTAGAGGTTGATGGCGAAATAGTATTCTTCAAGTCTCACAGGCTGATTGTACGTCGAAAACGTGGGATGTTGTATCTGTTTTCAACTCGAGCGATGTTGTTTCTCTCTGACTCTAACCAAGACGGGTTGACGGTTGACTGAAGAACAAAGTAAGCATCTGGCAATTGTCGATCTTGACCGTTGCTGGAAGGTGGCTTAAACTTAGCCGTCTGCATTTGTTGGTGATCACGAAGCGGGGAAACTTACAATGACCATTACTAACCAGGTTGTTACGCATGTACCCTGCAGACGAGGTCATGGCGACAAGCACCAGCACCTTTGGTCAATTCTGAGCAATAGGCTTCCTCAACATATCTACAGAAAAGGTTCTAGAGTTAAATCTACGACCGTCAAACCGATCGCAGCAACTCCTGCTATCAGCGTCTCATACCTCGGGGAACAATATTGGTAGAGCACTACCCCACATCATTACGGCATCATGGCGTACACGCTACCTTTCAAGGTAATCTACCCAGCTCTTTACGTTCCATAGGGTACACACTCAACAGTCTCTAGCTGAACCGCCCTGACCTTCTCATCACCGACTCATATGTCGAGGGACAGGCCAGAAGCGCTGTCTCTGGGGAAACATTTGACGTGCTCGGTAAGGTCCCTTACCAATGAAAGTCTCTCTAACTAACTCAAAACCCAGACCCAGGAACAGGTAAACCATGGACTAAAGTCACCAACAACTCGGCTGAAGATGTCGATGCCACTGTCCAAATCGCCCACAAGGCATTCCAAATCTTTAAAAAAACATCACCACGAACACGTGCACAATGGCTTTACAAGTGGGACGCGCTCATTCGAGAGCACAAAGCTGATCTAGCTACCCTCCTGGTCTACGAGACAGGCAAACCGTACGTCGAGGCCATAGGTGAGATGGATTATTCTCTGACTTTTGTTGCTTGGTTTGCGGGCGAGGCGGAGCGGATCCAAGGAACTTGTTTCGCGCCATCTGCACCTGATAGACGCGTCTTTACCATCAAGCAGCCGCTAGGTGTTGCAGTTGCGCTTGTACCGTGGAATTTCCCCGTTGCCATGGTTCTTCGAAAGGCTGCAGCGGCGTTGGCAGCTGGATGTACTATGGTTGTTAAACCATCACCGGAAACACCAGTGACTGCCATGGCTTTGGCAAAGTTGGCGACAGAAGCTGGTTTCCCCGATGGTGTTTTGAATGTCCTGCCAACAAGCCTGGGCAATACGCCCTCGCTCAGTGAAGCACTCTGCAAGCATGAATTGGTTAAGAAGGTCACCTTTACTGGATCAACCCGAGTTGGAACTCTTGTTGCGAGCCTCTGTAGTCCTGGTCTCAAGAAAGTCGTGCTGGAGTTGGGTGGCAATTGCCCTTGCTTGATCTTTGACGATGCCGATATCGAAGCAGCATTAAAAGAACTAGTTGGCCTCAAGTGGCGCCACGCTGGTCAGGCTTGCGTTACAGTCAACCGCTTCCTGGTCCAATCCGGCGTATATGATAAGTTCCTCCAGCGCTTTACCGAAGAAACAGCAAAATATGTCGTAGGCCACGGCGCCTCTGAGGGGACAACGCTTGGGCCTGTTACAAAACCCGACAGTGTAGACCGAGCTGAAAGTCTCATCAAAGACGCTATCCAGAATGGTGCTCGGGTTGTGACAGGAGGTAACCGTCTGTCTCCGAAGGGAGGTGAAGGAGGTTATTTCTTTGAGCCGACTATTCTTACCAACATGTCGCAAAACACACGCATTTCCTGCGAAGAATGCTTTGCGCCGATTGCTGCTTTCTACAAATTCGAGACGGAAGAGCAGGCTGTCAGAATGGCGAATGACACCCCCATGGGTCTTGCCAGCTATGCCTTTACCAAGAACTCTGATCGCATTTGGCGGTTATTTGAGAATCTGGAGGCTGGGATGATTGGTCTAAATACTGGTAAGTAATTTGAACTTGAACTACAGTATGGTTTACTAACCGTATTGGCAGGTAATTCTTCAGCTGCCGAGTCACCTTTTGGAGGGATCAAGATGTCTGGTTATGGAAAGGAGGCTGGAAAGGATGTGGCTGTCAGTGAATACATGATAACTAAAACGGGTACTATGACGGTTGATGGGTTGGTATGAGGATACAATAATAGTGAATCTGTGACTGATACAGAACGGATAAGAATGTTACAGATTTTACACATGACGAAGGTTATTAGATAGCGTGTGCGACATGAGGTTGTGATGAAACTAATTTTGTCCTGGGCGAAGTTCAATCACAATCTTTCTGCTTCGCCAACAAACGCTATTATATAAGACAAGTTCAATAACCAGTGATATGCTGGTGAACAAGCCAGGCACACCGTAAAACAAAACCCTCAGTATAACATCCATTGAAATCGCTCAAAGTACTCTCAAAACATGTGTACCCGCCTAGAAGAATGAAACATGGCCGGTAAGAAACCCTTATTCTCATCCACGCTTTCCACAGCCGTTTGGAGACTCTTTGGTGTCTTTTTCAGAACCGAGGTAGCCAGATGCTTGTCAAGATGCTGGGCATGCATTTCACAAATCTTCTCATATGCCGCGAGGACGGTGTACTCACCCAATGCAGTGGCAGCTTCTTTGCCTTGGTCGAGTATATCATCAAAGAACCCTTTCCCCGAAATCTCCTCTTCTGAGTCTGGGTCTTCTATGCTTTTTTCATCCTGGGGGTTACCATAAAAGGGTCGTTTGAGCATAGAAGGTGAAACAGATCCCATGGTCTTGACCCTCTCCAGACTCTGGCTCCCCGCATCGACAAGTCTTCCATAATTCTGCGCCGCAATCTCCGAACTTTTGTTAAACCTCTCCTGACCCTTAGCTGCGCTCGCAGAGCTCTCGATGAATTTATCCAGAATGTTGCACATCTTTCTCTTCTTTCGGCCCATATATGTCTGCCAGGCGTTCACTAGCCCAGGTTCGACTGCCGAGTTGGCAAAGTCAATATCGGTCGCTACGATACGATGCCCGTAGAAGGAATGGGTTGAACCTAGCTCGAGGTAGCAGAGGAACCACTTGGCGCCTGGCGCTCCAGAGAAGCGTGCCAGAACCCATTCGCCTGCGACGAGTTGTAGTTGTGGTTCTTGAATGAAGTTTATGATTCGCACAATTGCTTGCTCCTCTTTGGTGGGTTTAGAACCAGTGACTGCATTGTCTGCGTCGCTGGGTGAAATCCCGGCTGAAGGGTCATCCCTTTTTGACTTTACCGCTCCTTGTATCTCCAAGTCAATGTGAAGCTTTGTCGCTCTATCTTCCCTAATTACCTTGTCCTCGACTGCCTGTTCAACATCCAGCTGTCTTCTTAACATGTGCTGCTCACAAGCAAAGTTCACAACAACACTAGCGAACCCTGTGCTGATCGTACACCAGCCCGAGATCTTTTGCTTTGGGCTACTTGCTCTGACAATCTGCCTCAATAGCTTCTCCCGATCAATCATGGTAACAATGATGCGCTGGATGTCGAATATGCCTTCGATTCCGGAGCTGTTGATGATGATTGGGTTCGGGCAGGTTAGATCGGCGAGAGAAGAGTCCTTTGAGTCGCCTCCATTGCTCTGTGTCTTGGCATCTATGTCAGGAGTCTTAACTTGAAGCTCCTGGATACGACTGGGCAGGTGATGGCCTTTTGTAGCGCTCGATTCTGACAATGAGAGACTTTTCAGATATTCCTTGACTGATTGATCTAGCGACATCCACTCAGGCACTTCGGGCGTGGTTGGGTTTGGTGAGATAGGAGATACTGGCATTGGAACCATGTTCTTTTCCACTGGTTCAGAATGGTGTCTTCCAAACGATGGCTTACTGATCCCACCAACCCCAAAGCTCGAGAACCTGGGGGCTTTGTGACTGGAAGGGATCTTCATGCTTGGTAGTGATGGTTTGTTAAAGCCCCAACCAGTTTTCTCTTCGGAGATTTGTACCGTACTTGGCTCCACAGATGGCTGTTGTTGAGGCACTGCTGGGGCGGTAGTGGGTGGGATGCAGTAGTCCTTGATGTACTGCAGGATCTTTGCAATATTCTCAAACTCAGGCTGGAGGTCATCAAAGCTGGACTGACGAACAAAAGTGCATATCTCCCGAACCCACTCCAACGGAAGGCCCTTACGGCCCTTACTTTTAATGCAGTCTATGGCATCTCGAAGCAGCGTGATGATGCCCTGGTAGGTGACCAGGACCTCCTTACGCTTCTTCTGTACCTCTCCAGAAACCATCATGCTGTATTGCCGGCCCTGGTCTCCCTCGTTGCCGTACGCCTTGTGGGAAGCAGGATACATAAACCTTCCCCGCACAGGACTTCCCATGTCCACTCCTGCCCAGTTGAACACAGAGACGTCGTTGTGACTTATGATGACCTCGTCGAGGAGTCGGGATAGAGCCTTCGGGTAGCCCTCTGCGTGAAACGACTGGAAGCGCACATTGAGAATTCCCATGAGAGAATACACGTGGTCAACAGGTACAGTGGCTTTGCGACGACATGAAAGTTGCAATACCTGTTCCGCTGGGAATCCACTCCGTTTGGTCCCTTGCTTCCAGGAATCTAGTTGGTTTACTTGGCCGAAGCTTGCGATAGTTTTTCGGTCGGAAATAACGAGATCCTTCGTCTGAGAAACAAGACCCATGAGGAGGAAGTTAATTGTGTCCTGCGCTTCCACTTCTCCAGTCCGTTCTTGTGTTCCAGGTCTGGAAGGGATGTGATGCTTCAGCTCATGAAGTATCTTCATTGCGCGCTCGCTTGAATCTTTGGTAGCATCTCTGACAATGCTCCATGCTGCGAGATAAACGGACCGGCTCATCTCAGGCACGACAGTCTCTACTGTCATGTCGGTTGGAAATGCGAATCCCAAAGCGTGAAGGATCGAGATGAGGTGCACTGCCACCGTGACATTCTCTGAAGCTTCCTGATCCCCATCGTCACCACTGGCGATAGCAACTCTGTCCTTACCCAGAAGTAAACTGAGGGCCTCAGAGTTTGCTATCTCTCCCAAGGCTTTTGTTTCATCCTCTTTAGTTCCAAAGAATTGAGAGGGCAAATTGGTAATGTCACACTGAGTGTAAAGCTCGACAAATGGGATCAAAGGATAAACATGTCCCAGACTCTCAATCGGTCGACTCAGTGGCTTCCATTCCGAGTTGGTAAAATATGCCATCTTACTCATGACAAGTTCTTGAAGTGTCCATGCACGGCTTGCCCACTCAGGGTTGGTACCATCAATGACCTTGAAGCTGGGAATGCCAGTCTTGCTCTCTTCTGAAACTTCCAACTTGCCTTTAAACTGCATCCAGTCGTGGACGGCATCGGCTGCCCTCCAATCCGTGTCGAGATGCACGAGGCAGAACTCGGCGTTTGCGTACCAATCACCCATGAGTGACAGCGACTGGGATAGTTCTCCGTAGTTAAGTTTGTCGATACAGCAGGTGTCGGACCACATGTAGAAGGCCCCTCGCTTTGGGAACAGGTTTGTTTGGAAGATGTTGCGGGCTTCTTGCATTGAACGGTCAAGCTTGATAGCTGACTTCCATCGCTGGAGACGGCTTACTATTTCGCTTATAGCATCACCAAGTCGACTGTTGCCGTCTAATAACTCTGCATCCTCATTTGCCTTTTTCTGACTCTCATTTGAGTCATTCAGAATCTCTTGAGAAAATGCGTACTCCTTCTCTGCCTCATCAACCAGTGAAGATGTAGTCGGTTTTAAATCAGTGCTGGTTTCAGGAGCGTCGACGATCTCCCCCGTTTTGTTATCAATGTCTTTGCGGATGCGGCTAATCAGATGATCAAACATGTCCTTTTCCATCCGGCAGCGCTCGGTTTTTCCTTTCTTGACATCTCGGTTCTGCCTTGCCCAGTTGACTTGGGCCTTGGCGTCGCCAGCATTAATCTTCATCTTTAGAAGGTCGCCGACCGTCACGCCTCTGGAGTTGTTGCCCAACAAAGACAGGATGTCCTCTTCCTTCTCCACAATATCGAGCCGTGATTGCTCTAGCACAATGTGGATGTCATCGTCGTGTTCCAGCAGCTGTCCACGTCTCGCGCGCTCCAGATAATTCGCTCTTGCTCGCTTGATATGAGCTAGGGTGATCTCGTCTCCCTTCCACCGATGGGACAACATGCAGTACGAGTCCAAAGGACTTGTATTCCACACATCAACCAGATTTCCTGTTTCCAGGTCAATCAGACGTAGTGGCCGTTGGGCCTGTTCTGTGTCTTTGTGGTCAATGAAGTCGATATCCTGGACACCACTGAAAGCATCGTTTGGTGATTCAACAAAGGTCGGCTTGAAGGCTGGAACAAACCACAGATTCAAGATGGTACGGAGCTTTTCAGGACTGCCGCCGATCTCTTCGAATAGTTTCTTTAGATGCTCGGGGGTGAGGTCAGTGTATGTGCTGAGGTCGGTGACCTTTGCTATCTTCTTTGTGATGCTATCCATCGTTACTGGTTTGTGATTGAAATGCTTAACTTTCTCACTATTGTGTTATTTCCTCAAGAGATTTTGACTGACTCGACTGTAAAATATTTGATCAATGGTCACACATTATAATTAGTGCCTACTTGAAATCCACTTCTAGTGAGGAAGGTCAAAGGATGTAAATCGGTGTCCCGCACCAGCTGGAATCACGGTCTTCAACAGAAGAGAGACAGGCTTGAGAGGTCGTCACAGCTCATCATGGGTATTTTCTATTGGCGCTGATACTGGTCTATTTGCTGACATGCTTCCGCTCAATGCTACGCTAGCCAGCCACTGGGTATCATAACATGCCACTTTTCGTAACTGATCTACAGATTTGAGCGAGCTGAAATCCAAGTGCATATACATGGAGAGTCCAATCAAGAGTTATGCTGTTATGGCAGCATTCACCGACAATGCCCTATATGACCTAGACTCTATCACCTAGTCTTCGACTTCACCTCTGGGATGTGTGATTGGACCCGGACATGCAGTCCCTCTTTCAGCTGTCAACAATCCGACACAAAAGGCTGCCCGGAAGTGACTATTGAATTGTCTCGCCTCTTAATTGGCCATCATCTTCATACTATTGCTTTGACAGCAGCGCGAAGCAGTAGAATCCGGTAGTGGAGCATCATGGCTTGTCGTCCTACTCACACAAAGTCCACATGACATTAATGAGGGAAAGTTAAAGCCTATTACGCATCCTTCTTATGGCGAATGGCACTCGTTATGTGTCCGGAGCTCAAAATGAACTTTGTCTTCTTCTTCCTTATCATCCCAAAAGATTTGGATCATTCACTTTAACCTTGACAATGGCCTCCTATCACCGAGTTCTCGACACATTTGATCGATCCATCAACCTGAAGAGCCTTGAATGCGACTAGTATGCATGCGGCCAATCTGTTCCGCGCTATTTACTTACATTTCACAGTGACATACATCCGTGGGACATTCTCGTGGATGGCTCGCGGTGGCAGGGCAAAATTCGCCTGATAGGCTTTGTTGACGTCTTCTTTCTGATTTGTTACTCTGGGGAGTCTCGCTTTGAGAAGGGTATTATTATATACAGTAATTTCTTTCGGTCTGCAATCGGGGTTAAATTAACCAGCTACAGAGGATGATGTTTTCATCCGTAATATCTTACGAGAAGCCAACGTGACAGCCGCAGAGCTGGGTCTTGACATTATTAACGAAAGTGAGATTAAAGCCGCACAGAACAAAGGTCGAGGTATGCAAACAGGCTTACTGGTGATTCCACAATTGACTGACATTTAATCACAGAACCAATTATTGAGAGACACTTCAGGTTTCAAAGCATCAGAGGTGGCCTAGATTACACAATTACCAGCCTTGGTCACGAAATTGGAGTCAAAACGCGGTACGAAAAGACGAAGCTGAAACGCTATGAGATCAAGATCCGGAAAGGAAGAGATTTTGCCATGAAAAGTGAGTTTAGTTGTACGATCTCGTGGGACTAATTGAAGAAAAATTACTCATGACATCTTAGAACGCATTCGTCGAGGAGTGTCTCAGCATGACTTATTTGACTTGATGCATGACGCCATTCGTCTGGGTATCATCACTCACGCTGAGCTCATTGGACATATTGTTGGAAAATCCATTGGTGGCACAACAGTGGAGGATATGGGCTCTAAATATTTTGAGGCCATCACGGGGGCTAAGGGTTCACAGAATTTGGCGTTGGCGGCCGACAAATAACACAACCATCATTGGCCGGATATGCAGATGCAATTACATTCGGTCTTGTCTATGAAATGAACAGAATGATAGTATTGTACCACGAAAATGAGAACGAGTAAGCTGGTTGTAGGGTAGTCAGTCGCAAAATGCGGTTGGTTGTTGTTTTACCGCTGCGTGACCTTTACAGGCTTTACTGCAACTCCTCTCCACCACAATCCCTGCGTGTCCTCAAAAGTGGAATAACATGTCGCGATCACAGGGCTAGGGATCAACTATGATTGGGCACTAAGACCCTTGTTCGGTGTAGCCGCCAACAGCAGCTCCGTGCACGTCAGACTAGTCAGAGTCTTCAGGGGTAGACGAGCAGGGGCATTGTCAGCCCAAATGTCGCGTCAGACCGTTGCAGAGTTCAGCCAGCCTCACTCAATTTCTCACTCATTACCCGTGTGTGCGTAAACCCGACTAGAGTCTTGGGGCGTCGGGTATTTGACACCGTCGAGACTTGGCAGTTCCTGTCTCATCTCCACCAGTGGATATACTCTCATCATGTCCTCAACAGCTGTTCCAGACTCAAGCTCAGGCGGCGGCGATGATGACAATACCGAGCTTATCGTCGCCGTTGTGGCCCTGGTCATCTCCGTATTGGCCTTTGTGATTGCCATTCTTCAAGCCGCTCAGCAGTATCTCGCCACTGCCACCGGCTTCTCGTCCTGCAGCGAAGCCGTCATTGGGAAATGGGCGCAATTTGCTCGCCGCCAGATGGTCTGGTCCGAGTTCCGCTTTGAGGTCCAGTTCGAAGCTCCCGTCATCTTTGTCGCCAGGCCAGGAAACACCAGAGGTCCGTTGGGCGACGACGCGCTTGCTAAGGAGGAAAGACAAAAGATTATTCGTTTGGACGGCAGTAGCGACAACTTCAAATACACCGATAGTGTCAAAGAATATGACGACAAGTACAAGAAAAGCACACAACAGGTTGTTCATACGGCCGACAACGAAAAAGCCACTTGGTGTGCTCTTCTCATGGCTATTGTTCGAATGGAAAGGGAATCTCGGGAGTGGCAGGGAAAGAAATCAGCAGAGTGGCGTAAGGCGACTGGCCCTCGTCCACCGCTCGACAGTTCGACACCGCCCGAAGAGTCTCATGCTCATCACTCGCTGCTTGTATGTATGCAGCGGAAAAGACGCACGTGGGACAGCATGCCCAAGGACTTTGCTAAACCCTACGCCACAACCACCATCTCTCACATTGTGGAGATTGCTGGTATGCTGGGTATCCATTGGAGACAGTTCGACTTGAACAACGACCAGTACCGCGCCCAGGGCAATGGCTTTGTAGTTTACGGTTCCTACACCGACGGTCTAGGTATCTGCTTCAACTTTCAGAAGCAGGGTCCGACATGGTTTGAGAAGAACCGCGTGGTGCCTAGCTACAACGTCAAGCAGCTCTGCTTTGGCATGGCCCCTACGATCTTTTACCGAGAGCGAAAGGTATATGCCGACGAGGCCAAAGGCGCTGAGAGTTTACAGCTTGGAAGCCTTGCTGAAATAGCCAAGTCACTTGTGGTCCTCGGCTGCGATATTAACACGGTCAGCTATTTCCGCAAAAACACTGACCAGGCCCGTTACAGCCATCTGTTTGCTGGTAAGTGATCCCGCGCTGAATGAATATTTGGATAAGAATTGACAATGATTAGTTCCGTTCGAAATCCTTGGCATGGTTGGCGAGATGCTCCACGTTAAAGACACCGTCTTCCGTATGCTTCCAAACCCGACTGTCTTCTACTGGGACCCCAGCACGTTCTCTCTACCCAAGTTACTGTCCGAATTCATTACTTCATTGAGACTTCTTCGCGAACAGTCTTTGAGAGACAGCGACCAAGTAAACCGCATATTAGACTGGGCAGAAAAAGACAACAAGTTCCCGCTACTGCGAACCGAAGGATCGACGCTCGACGTTTTCGGTGAAGACATCAACGGAGCTACTCTAGTCAACGGCCTCAACCATCTGCGTGCCGGGATTGAGTTGTGTGATGATTACGTTGGAAAAATGAAGAAACCAGGCTTGTCTATGGTTAAGAAGGTGGTGTGTGCCCACATCCAAGAGATTATGGGCATTCTGCACGAGAAGAAGAAGGAAACCGACGATTCTAACAAGAGTGCCATTGTCGATGATGCTTTAGATGATGCACCAATCTCCATTCACGACATTGACTCAGCATCAGCGGACGAGAGGGAAAGCCTACTGATTCAGATGTATTTCGACCGCGTGCGGCAAAACGTCGTTCGGACTGTTGCCAAACAAGGCCTCTTGAGCAAGCACTTGCGAGCCAGACAAGATTCCTTTGCATCCGGAAAGGTTTCCAATAGCACTGCCCCCAAATCTGCAAAGGTGTACAGGGATGAGGATGTCAGTGAGGCTTGGTGCACGCTTGTGTTCCGTATGCTGTGCTGGTTGCAGCTTCATGACTTCCACAAGATGGATATGCATATCAACAAAAGTGATGCGTATGCGAGTCGAATTCCGGTGTATATTGTCTAGGATATGTATGATTCGGGGATAGGCCTTTGGGTTATTAAATAGCCGTCTATTAATGGGTATAATTCTCTCATTTCTCTATAGATCACACATGATTAACCCTTACTGCCTCAGATTTCTCGGATGATAAGATCAAGAGGAATGTAACCCTGTGAAGTAGCAGCAGCCGCAGAGCCTATACTGAGAAGGAAATAATTTCCGAGGAGTTGAAACCCGTTCAACTGAGTCCAGACACCACCAGTAGCATAGCAGACTGGATCATTCTCGTCATTAAAGTCCTCAATGCAATTCATTGCTGGTGCACTGCATTTCAGAGTGCCTCCATCTGCTTGTCCCTGGTCGCAGGTGATAGGTGCCTCGTTGGTCCGGGGTGATGCGTTGCAAACATAGAGCGAAGCCAACTCAGAGCCACTATAAAAGCCACATATCTGGGACCCGTCGACAAAAAGGGCGCCAGTGTCTGAATTGATGGAAAACACACCGGCTGCCACGCCGGAAGGGTTGTATCCGCCCAAGGTTATGCTGCCGTACTGTGGAGGTGGAAGCCTGGCTGGTGTGTTACTTGCACCGCCGCCCTGGCCGATCGCATTGAAGTTGCCAAGGACTGGAGAAGATGTAGAAGTAGGAGAAATCGTGGATGAGGTCGCCACGTCCGAGATGACTGAAGAGGTGACGGAAATGGTTGCGGTATCAGCCGAGGTAGGTACAGCTTCTGTCGGCTGGGATGAAGCGCTTGAGTCGGTCGATGAAGGTACAGGTAGTGCGGAAGTCTCGAGAACTTGTGATGAAGTAGACGAGTCGATTGTGACTATGTTACCGACATTAGCAAGCGGATTATCCTGAGAAGCCCGTGTTTTCTTGGACTTACCAGAAGTACTTGGCTTGCATGGACTTGCGACTGTGCCCAAGGCAAGAGCCAGCGTGACCAAGATATTATAATGCATTGAAGTGAATTGATTGATTAATGAGAGACAGGAATAAAACAATAAGAAGGGATAGAAATTAACAAGCAGGTAAGCATACCTGGCCTCCTATTTATCTTTCGTGCCATAGGAGGTAGCAAGGAGATAAACGCCACTTCATTTTGCGGAACCAGACTAGTGAGGAACCAGTGAAAATTAAGATGCATTATTGATTATAGTTCCAATAACATCAGCCAGCCCTATCAAGCTAACAGGTACGCTAGGCAAGACAATAAAAACAGAAGTTCTAGAATAACTATTTAGTACTTTATTTCTATTAAGCTTAAGTAACTGTTCTACTTGGTTATGCTACAATCCTAGTATAACAATCTGAAACACTCCCATAACAGCGTAGCTCTGAGTCTCACTGGAATGTAATGGCAACTTAGGTGCTTAGTGCATTAATTATCAGAGTCAGAAAAAGGGCGAATATGTTTCAAATACGTGTTAATTCTACCATGCTATGATGATTTAAGAAAGTAGCTATCCTGCCAGAACTACAGTAGTTCATGTGCGTTCTTTACACTATCTTAAAGCCAGGATTCCATCCATTTATAACTCTAACCCAGTCATTCCTACCCCGCTACCTCTCAATTATGAAATTAGCTATTATCCTTATGGCCTGCTCTATAAACATGGTGTTCGCCAGCTGGATGAGGGGCCCTGACAGCCGCAGCTATTGTTACAATCGCGATAAGGCACGGAAGGGTGCGCTTGCTGCAGGTTGTGATACCGTCAGCCTTTACCGTGGCACTGGAACGCTCTGTAACCCATATGGTTGCGACTGCAGTTGGGGATGCATCGAAAGTGATGGCTATTATGACAAATGGGTTTCATATAGATGCCCAAATCGCGTTGGGGTAAGTAACCACACGAAGAATCTTTATACTTTTCAGTCCATTCTGACACGGCAGGACTCTAGAGTGATGTGTGCAGCGATTTCTAGGCTACTACTCACTCCAATTAAGACATTTCGTATACTCAAACTGGTAAAAATATAGTAATTCGATCACTTGTACACATATCAGAAAGCTATTTTACTAAAGTGCCTACAATAACAATATTATTGCTTCACATAGCCTGCTTTCGGTCCTTGCGAAAACAGAAGCAGAAAACACAACCAGCAATAAATTCGGATGTACCCACAGCATCATACATCCACACGATATAGGGGTCCCAAGACACAACTCCCAAGGCTATACAGATAGCGGCAGCAACTGCAATAGTAAGCCAGAAGAGAGCTAAGATTACCGACCGTAAGCTGAAAGTGGTATAGTCAGTGAAGTTTCAGTGTGTTTATTTAAAAGATTCAAAGGTATATACATTTGAGGTGCCTACATAAAGGCTAGCTCCAGGCTGGTAATAATAACAAACCATTCGGATGAGACTACTCGGAATGCTGGCGTCTGGATCCAGACATGAATGCTGTTGAGTGGTGAGTTATAGATACAATGCTAGGGAACGCAAGTATAGACCATCGAGAAGGAGGCGAATATAAAGCCTGGAAAGATACGAGTCATAGGGCCAAAATGAATCATATGCTTTCTAAGGAGAGGATGGATAACCATTAGTGCTTTGGCAGCTTTTTTTGTCCGGGAGCTATCCGCAGGAGTCTAATTATAGTTAAGGAAGGGAAAAAGAAGCAAATTGCGACTGTATCGAGATTTTATAGCAGATTGGTAGGTGTCCCGTGAAGCACTATAGTTTCGGTCAGAGAGATAAGACTATCCCACATCTAATTTCAACGTGGTGGTTATAATAATGATAATAATATAGTCTTTTTAAATAAGGTTATAACTAAAGTTTAAAAAAATCCTATTTTTTTATAATTTAAGTATTATATTTTAATGCCCTTATAGATATCTATTTTTCAGCTTTTTAGTCTTAATAACCACTAAAGCTTATACTTCTAAATTATAACTTTAGAAATTCGTCTCATTATCGGCTGCCCTACTGGGCAGCTATCTGATTTCAACAGATAAAATAAAATAGGAAAAAGAGGGAAATCTGAGCAACTATAAGTATGTATGTCATAAAACACAGTAATGCATTTGCAAAACTTGCAACTCTTAAGTCCTCGCTGAAGATTTTCAACTTAGTCGTCAGTATATCTAGGCCCAGTCGCTATCGGATACTTGTCTCTATGGCCTTGACGTCCTAGAACCTAGGGTTAAGTATTCCTGAAACCTTTCTCCTTAATAGAAATACCGCTTGTACGGCAGGCATCAAGGATGGCTGAGCCAACTGGTGAAACGCGGATATACTTATTGCGGCCGACGAGGAAGAAGACACAAGGATGGCACTGCAAGTATACAGGTTAGGTGAATAGAGTTCTAAAACATCAAGCTATGATCCCTGTAGGATCAGCAAGGAGTTATAGAACTCCGTGTTAGATCTCGGCAAGGCCAGGGATAATAATACTATTCTAGAGATGGCTGGTATTTAATATTATGGCGATTAGAGGGCCACCTAATGCATAAAACTGTGCACTAGTAACTCAATACAGAAAGCCAACTATAGTCTTAAGAGTAATTTATTTTACTAGTTGTGTAAATATATATATTTGAGAGAGCATTAGAATATAATGCTTAAATCTGTAACAGAATGGCACTTTTTAGAATATTGGTTATGACTTTATTAAAAAGGAAAACCACATTATTATCAGCACAGGTAAATAAATATTCATCTTTAGGTTCGAGATTCAATTAAATACCCAACTATTTACCCCTAGGATAACGTAGCAGCACTAGAATGTTCTTCAAGTATTAAATGCTTCTAGAGCGGAATTTCAAATTAGCGAGGACACTAACTCATACATAGATACTGGTGCCTAAAATGACCAGCTACCAATACGAGAATTGAAAACAATACGAAGGAATTAAAAGACTTCTATTTTAGGAAGGACGTATGCATTTGCGGGCGTGAAATTGTTATGTACGCATCGGCAGTTGTTAGTTTACTAGACAGCAGCTTGATAAACTAATATAATTACGGAGCATGAGGTTTTATAAAAAGAGTATAATAACCTCACGGGATCATTATTTACCAAAAAGTGTTTCTCAGCATATTCTTACTAAATACTATCCTTCTCGGCATCTACACAACCTGATTATCTTGCGTCACTATGAAGCTCAACAATATCTTAACTGCTTGCGCTTTTGGAGTCACAGTCCAGGCTGCACCCACTGACGCAGGACCAGACTCGCTGGTCTCTCCTGTATGCCGCCCTTTCCTATACACTTTACGAAATGTACTAATCAGGTCAACCAGCGTGACGTCCAGACATGCAGATCACCAGGTGCGCATAAGTGTGCAGTGATCGTCTGGGCCAGCCTCTCATCATTTGGCATCAAAGGGAGCACTGTAGGCGGCTCTGGGGTGAATGTTGTTGGTGGCAGCTGTGACAGCATTATCGCCGCTGGTGCACTGAAGCGCGACAGCCCTGGTTTCAGCGCCGACTTCACTACAACCTACGGACCTCATCTTTACTTTGGCGCAAACTCAATCGGACTTCGAAACATCGGCGGGGTCAGATACCAATACAACGGCAAGAGCTACACCCAGGGGAACTGCTTTAATACAGGCGGTACAAGCGGATTAATGGGTGTTGATGCCATTCAGTGCAATTTCGACTGCTAGTATGTTATTGAAGGATAAGCCTTTACTAGGATTGAGCCTAGGTACTACTACATAGTAGAGTACTTAGTCTTAGAAGTCTTGTGTGTGAAGGCCTGGGTTTTTGCATCTGGCAAGAGGGGTTTTTTGCCCGAAGGTTTTCCCCAGTTCAATCTACAAAAATTATATATTTTCTATTTCCCATACAGTTCACAGAAGAGACTTATGTATACCAAGCTAAGAAAGGTATTGTGATTATAATAGTACTGTATTAATCTAGAAGACTTTCATAGTTATAGTAGTAATACAAGCAATTTATGAATATTAGAAACTATTTTCTAAAATACAATAGGAATTATCTTCCTGGTTCTCTTTACTTTAAGATATATAAATACTGTATAGAATATTTAAAATAATTATAGCTTGGTTATATATAGTTGACAAGTTTAGTACTTCTATGGAGTAGCTCTATATTAATTATACTTTTAAAATAATTATTACAATATTTATTCCTATCTATAAAAGATATATCTAGAAAACTAAAGTACTATACGAAATAAAGTCCTGCTACTTATAATATAATTATTATAGGGTATAGAAAGTAGCTACTATCTCACTTATACTAATACTGAGATTGTGAGGCTTGGTAGAAAGTAGTAAACTATACAGTTATGTGATCAGAACTCAGGAAGGCCGAAACTACACTGTACGACAAGTATTTGTTGCATCCCATCTTGGCACCCTTGTCCAGTACTCGCGCCCTTGATTTACGTGCTAGGCAACATTGTATCCGCACGTAATGCACGTCGCAAACAGGGGCCGGAACAATTTGACGATCTCAGCTCATAAGCAAGTTCCAACATGACAAATAACCTTACAGAGAGCCTGACAGTTGTCAATCCCCACCCGACAAAGGCAGGAAAGAAACACCCGGCCTGCATCTAGCCTCTAGGCGCCGTTGCATAGTCGTAGCGTAGGGATAAGCGCTCGGATTTCGTGTCTTACGTTTTCCGTCCCCCCGAGCTTTGCTTAGATGCTATATATAATTTCAACTTTTTTTTAGCTTGGTGACCTTCTCCTTAGTGCACATGAAAATTATTTCTTGTTACTCCTATCAGAGAAGACCGTTGTTGTGTGTTTTGCGAGGAGAACTTTGAACTTTCATTTCTAATACGCGCAAAAACATATCCTATCTGGCGTAGAAAAGACTTGATCACCATTTACCAAAATTAGATTGTGGTTACTGGGCTATCCCTATGACGGTTTAAAAGCTGCTATAATAAATTCAATGAGAGACGCCACCGAGGTGTTTCACATCTTTAATTACAGAACCTTGAGAGATGTCCGAGGTTCGAGCAATTACAGATACATGAAACTCCTCTTCTACACAGTTGCGAATGACCCTGCATTGGCCAGAGTCTTCTGATGCAACGCCATTCCTCCCGTCATGCGTGCTGTTGGCTAAATACGAGTTCTCGAGATAAGTGGGCTGATCAGCGCGCTGTTTATAAATTTCCAGCAAGGATATGGTGGCTCAAAGATAACTTCTTAAATAGCAATGAACAGATATGTAAGGGTGGACGGTTGGATGGAGCTCGCCGCGACAAATACAAGCAAGAAGAAGAAAGTTCCGGACGGTTACTCTCAACCTGGGTGAACATCGAGATCGTCTGTTTTACACCTTGACAGGAAGTAGTAGTTACCCTGTTCAATATAGTTGCCACCGCTTCGGCTACTTCTGCTTTGAGAGTACCTTGCGCTGATCGCTTGAAGCGGCTTTCTTTCGTCACAAGATCCCGGTTAGTATTCACGTAACCTACCTCTCATACCTGGGCAGGAATGGTATGCATCTTTAAGCATAAGGCAAAGCTACTTAGGAAAGTGCCCCAGATACACAATCAATTTCCAGACGGGCCATACTAATTATATACCGCTCACTCTATTTGATGACTGATCTCCCTAACCTGAGGCATAGGTCTGGCGCTGACCCCGCATTTGCCAATGATGCAACAACACAACTTGAGCTCGGCCATCTAGATCTACGTTCAACAACCAACACGACAACTCAACCTCGTTATTCCAACCCAACAATCGTGTCTCTACACTTGGGACTTCGACTTCGACAACCAACCAACACATTAACCTCCTTGATCTACGCTTGGCACTGCGCTTTGAAGTCAGCTCGGAGATTCCCTGATTCAACCTATCAGCTGCAATTTGCTTTCGGTACCACGCTTTGACAAACCAGCATTGAGCTGCGGCTTTTAAACAAAGAACAAGCAAGAGCGTAGGCAAGACCGAAGAGAGAGAAAAGCATAAAAGCCTAACTTATCCCGCTCTTCAAGAGTTACCTCTGCTCCAACATGACATCTAGAAACCTCAACAAGACCTGGCGCGATATTGTTTTTGAACAGTACGAAGCCGATTACGCAGCGGATGTCATCTTTCCTATCCGCTACTTAATCTACGGCGATCAGTGGAAAACAGATATCTTTATTGAGATCCCCGCTAAGATTGATGTGCCTATCTTCCGTCAAGCTCTCCTCCACGCCGCTAGTTCTAGACGTCTTGAAAACGACCCGGCCTACGAAGACGACCTAATCAAGGTCCGAGCACGTATTCCGCCTCCCGCACAAAGCAGAAATGATGCTCACCCGCAAGATGACTCTACTGCTACTGGCAACAGCAGCTAAGGCTTGGGAGTTTACTATTCATGGTGACAGCGACTGCGAGTTGACTCCGTCGGGTGACCTTCGGGGAGATGGTAACAAAGGTAATTTCTCCATTCCTAGATCCTGATGATGGTTCTAGTAGGATGATGCTAATGCCTACTCGCCCCCCAGACTGTACCAGTATCCCTAATCCTCATAGAGGGTTCTGGCTTGAAGAAATGGGTAACTACCAAATTGATCTGTATGCCGATGAGGATGGTTGTGATGATGGCGTACCGCAGCAGTCTTACGATGCGACCAATCAGGGCGTCTGCATTGGTCCTCAATTCCAATGGGATCACTTTACTGTAATCGCTTGTTAGGAAGTTCTACCGTCCAGTTATGTAATCGGAACATAGGACAGGCCGAAACTACGAATTTACGTGGACCCGGAGCTCGGCTTCACGTACGAAGACTCTTAGGAGTATCCTCTGTTTAGACTCATTTGGAAACGATCAACAAGCACATTATCCTACTGCTTATAATGCCCCAGCATGTATTATTCCGGGACATTCATTACTTGTTAACCTCTTGTATTGCCATCGTATGAAACCAATGCCGGCTGGCCTTGCACGTATACTTCTAGGTAAACATGACAGCTCTCTTCCTGCTACTACCACTAGTCTTGATGGCTTTGGCCATCATCTACAAGATCTTGTCCGTTCTGTGCAATATCTTCTTTTCTTCTCTCAAGAACGTTCCAGGCCCCATATCTGCACGTTTCACCGATCTATGGTATGTGAATCGTGTTCGGAAAGGTCACTCCATCGCAAATACGGCCTTATCGTTCGCTATGGTCCCAACAGATATAGCTTCAATCACCCAAAGGCCGCCCAGATTATCTATGGCGTTGGAAAGACAGACAAGTTTGCCAAATCCTCTTTTTACAGAGCTTTTACTACGCCCAATCCTAATCAGCCATCCATGTTCTCGCATAAGCATATCAAAGAGCACGCTCAGTTACGCCGGCTTTGCCAGAGCACGCACGCCATGTCAGCACTTATCTCGTATGAAGATTTTGTTGACGAGTGCTCAGATCTATTCGATCAGCGGCTTCGAGAAATGGCTGGTGGTTCAGCATCCGCAAGGGTTCAGCCGCTTGTTGACTTTGGCAGATGGTTCCAATGTTACGCATTTGATGTAATCAGTTTGATAATCTACTCTACGAGGTTGGGATTTCTCGACCAGGGTGTTGATATTGCTGGTATCATGGAGTCACTGGAAGGGTTCCTCTCCTATGCCAGTGTCATCGGTGTTTATTCCTAGCTCCACCCTTTGCTATTTCATACGCGAAACTTCCTTGCTGGAAATACGGGAACCGGAATCCAATAGGTTATGCAATTTACCGAAAATCTCATGAAGGAGCACCAGGCAAAGCCCAAGAACCTTGATCTTGAGAACAAAGACAGAATTTCTAAAGTCATCATTGTGGTGGTGTTGTGTTTTTGCAGGTTGGATTGCTTTGGAGGGATCTCTCTTCTTATACCTCTCTAGAGAGGGCATTTTCGGCGATTTGGGTCATAAGCTTCGGTGGTCATTAAGGCCAAAAAGCTTGAAAATAGGTATCTGTGAGGGCATTGGAATATAATGCTTAAATCTGTGGAAAAAATGGTGTTGTTTGAATTTCGGTTATAGCCTTATTCAAAAAGACCACATCATCAAATATCACCCCGTATATCGATCGGAATGCCCTTCCGTGGTCAACTGCCGCTATTTGTATAATGTATCGTTGTGCAAAGGCTGATGTGGCGATACAGAATAAACCGGAACTTCCAAATATCTTCTCCTGGCTTCTTGATGATTATAAGTCGCAGCTAAATCCCAAAGAGCAGGATTGGCTGAACCTCCAAGCTGATATGCAGCTTATAGCTGTTGCTGGAAGGTAAGGCGACATCCTCCACGTGGTAGAGTCTGTCGGCTAATGCTGTACTTAGTGATACCACTTCCGTAACACTTACTTGCTTGTTTTACCTATTGGCTACCAATAAAGATGTATGCAATCGGCTCCAAAAGGAGATCGACAACTTGTTTTCCAGCTCTTCACAGCCTAATCACTCGAGCTTTTCCAAGTTGGCATACCTTCAAGCTTTTATTGATGAGACACTTCGACCTTTTCCTCCGGTGCCATCCGGATTGCAGCGTATGACACCTGCAGAATGGCTAGGAGTGGGTGACATCTTCATTCCTGGAGATACCATAGTGACTGTTCCATCCTACACACTATATCGAGGTACGTAGCATAGTATGAGGAGTAATTCGCCGTTAGATGTACCATATCACTTAACCTGGCTGATAGATGAACGTTACTTCACCGCTCCTGATGACTTTGTCCCAGAGCGCTGGATGACAAAGCCAGATATGGTAAAGGACGATTCGGTATTTGCTCCATTCTCAGTTGGTAAGTCGTAACTGTCTCTGCAATAATATTTGTTGACTTCTTAAGGTTAATCATATTATTCAGGACGCTATGCATGCGTGGGTAAGCAATTGGGTCTCATGGAAGTTGGCTATGCCACGTGTATGATCTTACACCACTTTGACATCTGCACTCTTGGTGAAGGAGCTACAAGCAAGTCGGGGTTTCTCAAGGGCCTTAGGCACCATTTCACACTAGACGCGCCTCAGCTTAAGGTTGTACTTACAGCTAGGAAGGACTGAGCTGATTTGCCCGTCCAGCCTATCTGCTCAAGCGAGAACGCCCTAAACCAGTTGGCTACAGGCTGCTACTCTAAGATTCTGGACCATCGATTGTGAAAAACCGGGTAGTCCAATCACTGCTACGGGGGACTAGCTTAGGAACGCCACTAAACCAATCTAGCATCTCACTCGTACATAATACGCCGGTTAATTTCCACGGCTAAATATTGCTCCGCAGTCATTGAATCGCTTTAAATAGAACTATGAAATCGATTTCCATGTTCATGGGTTAGGCCAACATGTCTCACACTCTCACTCTTGGTACCGCAACTGAGTACAGGTTAACTTACCGTAACAAGGACAGGGATCATGAACAAACAAGTTAACTTATTTGAGATTAGACCCACTAACTTACCGATCTCGCTTGTCTGAAACCCCTAAATTTTACACCATCACATCTCAACACCACCATCTACCTTCCAACAGAGCCAGCACCTCCTGACTTCCTTCTCTAGATCAGTTCAGGTTTAACATTTGACTATTATGTACTCTTTCAACTGTCAAATATGTGGCGTCGACATGGCCACCGCCCGCATCCGCACTCCAGATGAGCCGCCTTGTGCAGCTTGGAACTTTGAGGGTGCCGATTATGTCGGCTTCGGCAAATGGCCACAACAAGATGAATTTGAGGACAGAGATAGCCTACAATGCGCAACGGAGGATCGTGGCCCAGCTAGACCTCCAGAAGTTAACGCATGGCCGGATCAGGACGATGAGGACGACCCAGATTGGACGCCAGATGCACAGAGCTCCAGCGATGAAGAGCCTCTGGAGTATGACTCCGGATGGGAGACTGAGAGTGAAGACATCGAGACCGGAATCTCGTCTATGTCTATTGGGGAGTACAGCGACTACTCGAACAATACACCTGACCAGTACCCTCTTACGGATCTCTGCGAATCCCAATTTCCTGATCGTTTACCGCATGGAACATGGCACAATGGTTTGGCTTACTACACAGGCGATCGACAACATCCGCAGAAATGGTCTCTACTCAATCCTGACCATTCAAACGTTCCCTCAGAACACATCGCCTCACCCTCATGCCAAAGTCTGCAAGGCATCAACGGTCATGTCCTCGGCGTTGCACAAATGAAGAACTGTCGAAACATCCGATATCTCGTCCCCAAGTCGTCGAGCTGGAAAGCTGATTCAAGCGATCAACTTCTCGAGGGGAGTCGTGATAATTTGTTCTATGTGTCTGGGGAGTCAAACGGCTTAAATATAATTGAGAGCAGACATTTCCGAGGTATTCACTCGGTTTATCCACCACGACATGGATTGAAGGAAATAAGTACCAGCTGGGTATTTGTTAGCGAAGGTTGCCTGGTAAGTTTAATCGTTAGACTTTGATAATATCTGCTAACATGTATGCCAGGAGCTTGAAGAGTCGTTGGTTCCACTCCCGGTGCATTCATATTGTCTGGATATATATGCAAAGGCCTCGCTCCGTCGTCTTGGATACTTTGACTTGAATGGATTGTGGCACTGGCGTGAGATGCGAAACATGCCAGCTTCATACGGTATTGAAGGTCGTATTCCGGAACGGATACGGAAACAGATGCACTTGCCACAACTGCAACGAGCCCGCCAGCAGTGGGACTGGCCTTGGTGCCATATTCCTGGTGATGAGTGGCTTGTTGCAAACCCTGTTGAAATCCCAGGCATATCTCAAGTTTTAGAGTCGTGCATGAAAGACCTGAACATCAAGGGGTGCAAGCAGACGACACGTTTCTTAGCCCTGCCTGCTGAGACTATTCAACATACTCTATCTTTTCTTAACATAGCCGACCTTGACAACGCGGCCAAGACATGCAGAAGGATGTTCGAGCTTGCACAGCCGGTATTTAGACAAAATGTACTGAGAAACATGGCTTGGCTTTGGGAGATTCTTGAGAACAATGAATATCCTACGTCTCTCGACTGCCTACCGACATGGGATCCTCTTTGTCCTCTTGGTATACCACCACCAACACTCCCCGTTGGATTAGAGTCTGAAGAAGAGGAGGAAGAACGATGGGCACCTATCATCTTTGAGGACCCTGAGATGGAGGGAGTTTGCAACGCAACCAAGGATGCTAACCGTCAGCGCCGAGGGGAGATCATAGCACCTTATCATGAGAAGTTGAAGGTCTTGCTAAAAGATTGGCATAGCTTTCGTAGAAGCGTGGAGGCTTGGATACATGGCAAAGGAGAACGGCGTGATATGAATTGGAGGCGAGTATGGTTCTTGTTCAGCCCCGCGACGAGCCCATTGCCTGGTATCAGAAACAGGGCGAGGATTTGGGAGGATTGCGAGAGTATTATGGACTTTGTCGCTTGGGCTCGTGAGGGAGATGATATGGAAGAACGGCATAAGGAGTTGGCAGCTAAGATATCAGAGCTGATTGATGAGAGCTCATATGAGTTGCCCGATACAGAACCAGATGTCCCTAGTTGGCTGCAGTTGAATTAACCGCTTACCTTCCATTTGCACTACATCTTATTCAAAATGACATAACAGAACACTGAGATATATCCTAACTTGGCGAGATAAAAGTTACTTTACTCATAAACATCTAGGGTTTCTGTCTTTTCATGCCTGGGCTGCTGAGCTTTTTGTACCCCAGTCCTGTGTACACCTAGATCACTTTCAGAAATCTGCAAATACATCATCACAGCTGCTGTTCCAACGTCAATAGGGCGCAGCCAAATAGAGATGAAGTCAACTTACACGCCGCCATCCCAGCAACTAAATATATCCTGATCATCAGGGTATGTAGCGAATGGCCTCAAGTAGCCTGCGCTAGTTTTTAGCATAACGGTCTCTGTATAGGGGGCTCATTTGTTTCTGACCTTTATAACCCTCATCTGGTTTGATAGGTGGTCTATAAGGCGCGACTACTTTTCTCCCCTCCAGCACAGTCCAATCGACACTTTGATACCACGGATGACTTGTGATGTCCCAGGAACCACTTTGTTCTGTTTGAGAGTCATGAGCCCAAGTCTCTACTGAATCCCCTTCATTCGGTAGGGAGACCCGTCGAGTCAACATCGGGCATCGCTCTTTCAATATGGGGTTCGGTTCGGTCCCCAATCTCCGTTTCAGATCAGCTGTAATTAAGCCTTCCAGTAGATCTTGGACCCCTGATTTCTTGAGATAGCTCGGGTACGTGACTTCGCCCTTGAGGATATTCTCGTACATCAAGAGCGGTGATTCGTTTGCAAAAGGGGTATAGCCACACAGCATTTCGTATATCAGAATGCCAAGGCACCACCTATGAAATGAACAGACTGTCAGCTAATCGTGCTGAGATGGGCAAATGGGGCATCTTTCTTTCCATATTTGCCTCTCCACTTTACACGGATATACTTACCAGTCAACGGATTTGCTGTAACCCTGCCCTATGATGACCTCTGGAGCCATGTATTCCGGCGTTCCGCATAGCGTCCATGCCCTGGCCGGGACACGTTTGGCGAACCCAAAGTCAACGATTTTGATGTATCCAAGCCAATCATGATGGTTAGTCTATCTGATATTCCGGTAGTCTTACTCCGTATAGTCCACGAATCAGGATGGATGATCCCCTGAATTAAGAAGCTTTCATTTGTAACGTGAAAAAGCACCATTCAAGACAGACCTGAACCCAGCACAAAGCCCTCTATTAAAGACCAGAAATAAACTAACAAATTATATCAATTCTCTACACTAGTTATGCATGCTTTATAAGACTTGATAGGTGCAGTATAGGGAATTTTATCTCTTCTTATTGATAGCTTGCTCTAGGGTAATGCCTGTTCTTGACCAAAATATGAAAACTTCCAAACTCAAAGCTGTCATCCAATAGACCCACGCAGCACCGATTTTCTTGACCCCCTCGGCAATGGAAAAGCTTGGAATTTGTTCTATTCTGTGGAGATAAAACAGTGACATGCCATTGCAAATTGAAGGGCCGAAATATAGGCTACCACCATAAAATCCACAGTGGAATATGGAGTTATTAAACAGAGTTAGCTTTACCTACAGTTAGCTATCCAGCCTAGCTTTCGATTTAGTCCGGTCCAATATATAAGTCGGTAGATTTAGGCTTATGCCGTATACCACCTTATGTAGAAGTCTAGAATATAAAGTATCTATATTATCCCTTATGTAGCTCAAATCATTTATGATATATTGGTTAACCTTTATTTGAGATTTATGTTAGCTATTCTATAAAAAGATTCTATTATATTATAAATATAGTATGAGACATTTCAATACAATAAGCCTATCATCTTGTTCTTGCGCGAATAAGTATAAATGCTTTCATTCTATTAAAGGAGATATGTATGAATGTATTGGTATGTGCTTAGCTGAAGATCTTGCCCCGATGAGGTTGTCTAACAGTACGGAGTGTGCCTAAGGCACTTAGAGCAGGTTTTCAAGCCGAATGCGAACTCGAACTCGATGACCCATAATTCTTATGTTGCAGTTGATGCATCTTCAATCATGCGGCGACTGTAGACTATGATGATCTCGGAGAGACGGGTTGTCTTGCAGCCCGAGAACGAGCCCTTTCGCCCCTTCATATCTATGTAAGGAGTTTTCAAATAATTTTCAAGTATTACTAACTTTAAAGAGACTGCCATACTTTCTCATCACTTCATTTCTACAATACTTCCACCATTCCATCCTAACCCAAGAGGAAACATCCTGCTATATCAGCAATGGCTACTACCAATAAGATCACAGTGCCCTCAGGCCTTTTCTCAATGCCTGCTGATCAAAGCTATCTCTTTTCCTTTATCTTTATATTTTTAACAGCCACTGTGGTGTATTGGTCGCATAGCAACGGCTTCCAGTGGCCAATACTTAACCCGAGGAAAACCTTCGGACTCAGCAACCTGCCACGCCTTCGCCGGTTCATGAATAACAGCATCAATGTGCTCACTGAAGGCACCACTCAGTTCCTCAAGAGTCCCTACAGACTTTTCTGTGAATGGGGCGAAGTTATAGTCCTTCCTCCCGATAGCGTGGATCATGTCAGAAGTGACAGACGGTTTGACTTCTCGATAACAGCTAGTGAAGTATGGTCGAATAGTCTCATAATGAGAACCCATCACTAACTCACCTTAGGATAGTCATAGCTATATCCCGGGGTTTGAGGCTTTTATAAACGACCCTGCAATGCCCAAAGTAGTGACGCGATATCTCACCAAGGCTCTGAGTATGTATCTCTTTTGTAGTATCGTGTCCTAATTCGGGTTACTAACAAGTGGAAATGCAGCAAAGGTCACAGGCTCGTTGTCTAAAGAAGCTGCCATAGTGATAGAGCAAGTTATCACAAACTCAACTGGTGAGATAACCTTAACAATATATCAATATTTTATTTCAAGACGAAGCTCACCGTTTGTCATATAGAATGGCATGTATTCAATGTACAACAGGATGTTATGAGCATTGTTTCGCGTATGTCCTCGAAAGTCTTCATGGGAGAAGAGCTGTGTAGAGACCGAGAATGGAATAAGGCCTCGGCTTACTACACTCTGAAAGCATTTGAAGCCGGTAGTATTCTGAGCGAATGGCCTCGATGGCTACGACCCTATATTCATTGGTTCATGCCATGTTGCTGGGAGGTGCGAAGAGCGTCGACTGCCGCCAGAAAGCACCTCGCACCTCATATTCAGAAGCGCGAACAGGTCAAAACTGCTGCGTTTGCTCGAGGAGAGAAGTCCCCTTTTGATGACTCAATTGAATGGTTCGCGCAGTTAGGCTCAAACCGACAACCAGCAACTTGTCAAATCTCACTCTCTTTAGTTGCGATTCATACGACCACCGACCTGCTTTCCGAAACAATGCTTAATATTGCTACATACCCCGAACTATTCCAGGCAATGAGAGAAGAGGTCATTCGTGTCCTTTCAGCACAAGGCCTAAAGAAGGAAGCGCTTTATAACTTGAAGTTGATGGATAGCGTCTTCAAAGAGACACAAAGACTAAAGCCAATCCTTTTGAGTAAGTACTATAAAGTAGTAACATCGGACCCATAAGACTAATTAACATATCGCAGGCTGGAGGAGAATGGCTACCGAGGATGTCACATTGCCTAATGACATGGTCTTCAAGAAAGGTCAAAAGCTTGCAGTCTCGTCTACACATATGTGGCATGATGATTATTACGAAGACGCCAAGACATTCAACCCTTACCGCTTCCTGCGTATGCGCGAGACGCCTGGTAAAGACCACATGGCTCATCTAGTGAGCACGAGCTCAGATCATCTTGGGTTTGGTCATGGCGTGCATGCCTGTCCTGGACGCTTCTTCGCCTCTAATGAGGTGAAAATTGCCTTATGCCACCTGATTATGAAGTATGAGTGGAAGCTTATGAATGATGAGCGCCCTCCGCCTTGCTCTCATGGCATGATGTTTAATACCAATCCAACGGCAAAATTGCTTATTCGAAGACGTCAAGAGGAGTTAGACCTTTCTACATTGGAATATTAAGAACTGCCTGACTGCGATAGGCTATGTATTTTCTTTCAGTAATCTGGACAGTATGGTTCGGCGTAATAAGATTGAGTAGACGCTACTTCCCGCACCTCTCGGTTTACATGACATGCGGCTAGTTCGGGGTCAGCTCTCGGCTCGGGCAACACCAAGTGCCCAATTTAGAATAGTGTGTCAGCGTGTCTGGTCTTGTCTTGCATCGTGCAGCAGCAGCAGCACAAGTTCCTGTACTTACACCCTGCCGAAGCTCTGCCCACATTCTGAGCATAAGGCTTTTCCTTTGTATGAGTGCGTAGATGACGCTGATAATGTTCCTTACGGTGAAAAGGGAGATCGCACGTTTCGCAGGACAAGACTGCTTGGGTAGTCATGGTGGTGTTCTGATGCATACAGCTTTGGAGAAACCGTGTGCTGGCCAGGTTGTCTGAAGGGAAAACATGGAGGATAATGAATCGACCCCTGTTTTACCCCGCGTCTGGAGACATTGGCTCTACCCCAGACCCCAGGCTTTAGCGTAACTCACATCGAACTAGAAAGGCCAATAGACTTGTTATCATTAGAAGAGAGTAACGTACTGTAATGGTCTTTGCTTTTGTTCCAAGAGACATACCTCTTTGGAAGTTTATTATACTAGTTATTATGTGCATTCTATTGGTAAACTACCTTTAAGAGACTAAGTCACTGCAAACAGTAGAATGTTAACCACGCTCTATGAGCGGCAGTCGGCACTTTGTAAACCTCCGAAATAACCTAATCTCATTTCGGAATTCGGAACCCTTCCGATCGACAGTGTAAATCCCCGCACTCCCAGGCCGATCTGGTCCAAGAAAGGCTGCCCATCTGCCGCGCTGGAATGGGACTAATCTCGATAGCCATAATCCAGCACAACTTTCTTTTCAAGGTGTTACTTTAGTGGAGCCGATGGCGCTCCTACCACAATTACAGCACTTACTGGTACATACTCACAAGCCCATTTAAGCTTTTAACGTTTGTCAGCATTTGGCTTGGCTTAAGCAACGGAAGCTCTTGTCGGTGTAACACATCGAGGCTCACCACTAGTGATGTTTCCATGTATATCCCAGGAGGCTCGTATGAGTATTAACATGAGGGAGCGAATTGCTTTCTAATTGTTTGTCCAGACTTCTCAAAACGACGCTCAAAGTCCAACTTTATAAGGTGGGTCACTACCGATAGGGGCATATTTATAGTCACATACCGGGCTTCAAAGACGCTGTGGCATAAATACTATCTCAATTGAATACAGTTTTAATTAACCATTTGGAAACATCAATCTAATACGTCCAATATAGTTAAATGTTCTATTCAGGTGGCATCTTATCAAAGCTTGATTGGGAGTAGTAGGGTACCCTATAGTATTAACCATATAGCCTATCAATACGAATAGAAAAGCATTAATCACCCCGAGTAGTAATGTTTCTTATGGAGTAAATGCTGTATATACTACCACTTAATTACCTATATCATTATTAATTGTTAAATCGGAACTCTTCCGACTCTAATGGTTGTCTAACTGTTGATTTTACCCCACACCGGCAGCTCGGCAGATGGGTTGAGGTGATACGTAAAGACCAATCAAGAATATAATTAAAACTTACGGGCCTCGGTCTTTTGCTTGGACTTTGACATAGCACCTAGCATCCTCGCTCTGCCTTTTTCCTTTGACAATCAAAATGATTCTTGACTATCTTACACAACATTCCTGGACGTGTCTCTTGACCATTTCAGCCAGCTTACTGAACATAAGGCTTCTTGTCAACAAATATGGAAACAGCTTAAACCTGGTGCCAAATCCAACCTTCGCAGCCTTCACTGACGTCTGGCGTTTTCTCGATGTCGGGAGAAGGAGACCGGACCTGACACACATAGCCCTCCACGAAAAGTACGGAAACGTTGTCAGACTGGGTCCCAGGACTGTGTCGATTTCGGATCCAGCTGTAGTACAGATGATTTATGGACCAAACTCGGGCTGTACCAAGTCCGATTTCTAGTAAGCCTTTCAGCCAAACTCCTATCAGCCAAGTATTCCAGCTTTACTCCCTGTAGTAAAGTTCAGCAAACTCTTAGCAAGAGTGGGAACCCCCTCTTGACTCTTTTCACTTCGCAAGGTGAGAGATTCCACTCAAAACTGCGCAGGGCTGTATCTAATGCCTATGCCATGAGCACGCTGGTGCAATTTGAGCCCTTTGTCGACTCCACAACTACCGAGTTCTTCCGACAGTTGGACCAGCGATACGCCAACGAAAATGCTGTACTAGACTTTGGCACCTGGCTGCAGTACTATGCATTCGACGTAATTGGCGAACTTACATACTCCAAGAGACTGGGATTTGTGGACCAAGGCAAGGATGTAGACAACGTCATTGGAAGTCTCGAATGGTTGCTTAACTATGCTGCACCCGTAAGTCTTTCGTCGTCGTTTAAGGCTTTACTGACGTGATCACATTCTAGATTGGTCAATTGCCAGACCTTGACAGGCTCTGGCTCAAAAATCCTCTAAGGCTGCAATTGGCAAAATGGGGATTTTCTAGCTCTGCATCGCCTGTCGCCGTCTTTGCTCGCAATCGCATGCTGGCTCGAGTTGATCCGGAGAAACTAGAAGATATGACGTTTGATGAGAACGACGGTCGGCGTGACTTTCTTTCGCGCTTTCTCGAGGCTCATGAGAAAGATCCTGAGTTTATTACCAACGACCGCGTCCTAGCCTTGACGGTCGCCAATATGTTTGCAGGATCTGATACAACGGCCATCACTCTACGGGCTATCTTCTACTATCTTATGAAGAATCCAGCTGATATGAGAACACTTATCAATGAGCTTGCCGAAGAGGAGAAGGCAGGGAGGTTTACTCGTGAAGATGGCCTGTTACTCTGGAATGAGGTCCGAAACCTTCCATTTCTCAACGCCGTCATCAAGGAAGCTTTACGCTGTCATCCAGCCGCTGGCCTGATGCTTGAGCGTATAGTACCTGCCCAAGGCCTTCATACAAACGGATATCATATTCCTGCAGGTTCCATTGTAGGAGTCAACGCCTGGGTTCTACATCGGAACAAAGACATATTCGGTCAAGATGCTGATTGCTGGCGGCCTTCAAGATGGACTGAGGCCTCAACCGAAGGACAAAAGCTTATGGAGAAGTCCATATTCTCCTTCGGGGCGGGTTCTCGAACTTGCATTGGGAAGAACATAAGTCTGCTTGAGATGTATAAGTTGGTGCCCGCCCTTTTGCGGAGATATAAGGTAAGCTGGAATCACTTGATACGCAGTTATTTGTCAACTGACTAGCTCTACTAAGCTCGAATTCCCGTCCCTGGATAACGACTGGAGCTTGAACAATGGTAGGTCTCGATTCAATCATATGCTCTCTTGCGATCTGGGGCATTGAAGACTGACACATAATAGCGTGGTTTGTTAAGCAAAGTAACTTTTATGTACGGCTACAACGTAAGAAAAAAGTCTCCTTTGTTTTAGAGAAATGAAATATGGAAGCATTCATCAGCGTCGGGCTATGGGCAGAATCAGGAAATTAAGCTATTTGATCACAGTTATTTAAAAGATCTGTAAATTACCGTCGACAGAATGTAGGTTTTAGACAAATCTTGAACAAGTTATTACATGTTTGTAAAACTAAAAAAAATAGCCCAATCAGCAATTGAGTCGTATTACCAACATTCAGTCGTAAAAGGTCTTAATTGTAAGCATTGCAGTCTCTATTAAAGATTTAGCACCTTTTAAGACCCTACTGTGGAAGATTGTCACGGCCTCATATGTAGAACAGTTGGTTCGCTGCGCTTGGATGGGTTTGTAGAAACTCAGTTGATCAAGTCACCCTATTTGCATAAAGGAACCAGTTAGGTTGAAAGGTAGCAGTTTACTCCGTAGACAGTGTGCTCCTTCATGGTTGGTGGGGAAATTAAGCGAGAGATTCAAAGGGGTTCTTCCGAGTTTCACCTAAACTGGACTGGAGTGAAGATCGCTCCCGTTAGAAATAAGATACTCCAATTATACAACAGGACCCCCTTGGATGGCAAATGAATAGAAAAAGAGCCAAGCCTTGCTTTTCTTTTTGAATGTCACTTCTCCTTAATTGCCTCTAGCTCGAATCGAGTCTGCTGGCAGATATATTCTACATCATGAGGTCTCTCTTTGCATTGACAGCTCTAGCGGCTTGCACAATTGTAGCAGCTGCGCCTCAAAATTCTTCGGTAGCTCCAACCCGCCTCAATCTTCATCCTACCCAAATTAGGAAAGGAAACAATACAGATAATGATCATATCTGGGTCATCGAGGAAGCAAATTCCGCTAATACCACAATTGACGATGTCACTTTCAGTCTCACGGCGCCGAAGGATGTCACCCTCAATGGTGACTGGAACAAGATTGTATATGCCAAGTTTCTAGCCACGATGGGGGAGAGACTTGTCGGCACTGGCATTTCATCAAATGAGGATACTGGAGGACCAATCACCCTCACTATTGATGGCCTTTCCTCTGGCAACCATTCACTCTTGGCGTGGCATAACGCTTGGGATGGAGGCAATGCAAAGCTAGCCTCCGTGTCTGTCGCAGCAGACGGCAAGATTCTCGCTTCAGTACGTGGCTGTTACAGATCCAACACGTCTATTCGACTAACAAATGTCTAGGACGTACAGCAATCACGTCAAGTGAACAATGTCTGGGAGGCAGCTGCATCATACGTGGAATTCTCCGTATCAAACAATGCTCCTGTCAAGCTAGTCTTCACCCCAACTGGCGGTGATGAACATGTCTACCTGAACGGCTTCGAACTTGATGGACCGAGTCCTAAAGCTCAGATTGCTTTCCCCTTCCCCGCGAACCACGATATGCATCTTGAGCTCGACAAGGGTGGCTCTCTTCAAGCATCGTGGCGTGCTCCGAATGGCACTTCCGACGTCAAGTATGACGTTTACTTGGGCATATCACCCGACAAGCTCACCAACGTCGGCAAAGGTTTAGCAAAAACTTCTGTTACTTACACTGGTAAGATACAACCTTCTCAAAACAGGGTTCTTGTTTACTAACCTTGTTATTAAGAGCTCGATGCCGCTAGGACCTACTATTGGAGAGTTGACGTTGTCACCGCCAGTGAGACTCACATTGGTCATGTATGGACTTTCCAGGTTGCGCAATTGGCATTCCTTGGCGCTGAGGGTTGGGGGTAAGTGTTGAAATTACCTCACCTGTATCATTATTGACCCAATCTAGTCGCTTTGCACGCGGAGGTCGTGGTGGTAAAGTGGTCAAGGTCACCACGCTCGAGGATAGTGAAGAACCCGGAACTCTTCGACATGCACTGACTATCGCAACCGGACCACGCATCGTCGTTTTTGATGTCGGTGGAGTCATCACCACAAAGTCTCGCATCTCTGTCAATGACCAGTATATCACACTTGCTGGTCAGACTGCCCCGGGCAAGGGTATCGTTATCCAAGGCAATCCTCTTGGCCTTACGGGAGCTTCAGATGTCATATTCAGACACATTCGCGTTAGACCAGGAACGGTTTCCGGCAACACCATCGATGGCATGGGAATGCAGGGGTCTAACCATGCAATCTTTGATCGATGCTCAATGGTGAGATCAGCAACTTGAACTGCCTATGACTAATTATTAACCTTGCCCAGGGTTGGACTATTGACGAGGCATTCTCTTCTCGGTCGTCATATAACATCTCATTCCAGCGAAGCATCATCTCAGAACCTCTCAACGTGGCAGGTCATAAGAACTACCCCAAGGGAACCGCCCACGGTTACTCTGCAACGATCGGTGGAGATGTCGGATCTTTCCATCACAACCTTCTCGCCCATGCAGAAGGTCGTTCGTGGTCCATGGGTGGTGGCGTCGATAATCGGGGCAACTTTGCTGGTAGACTGGACATTCGAAACAACGTCGTCTACAACTTCGGTACGTCACTAACCCTTTTGCACTTTGTGTTGTTTCATATAGCTGACATTATGGCGATAGGATCTCGTGTTACGGACGGTGGAGCTCACCAAGTTAATTTTGTCGGCAATTACTATAAGCCTGGACCAGCAAGTAGCCTCACTTATGCGTTGAGGGCACAGGTTAGACACAAAACATTTCGATCTGGTTAAAAGATTATTAACTCTCTCACTAGTATGAGGATGGCCTCCCTGGAACGCAGACATATCATTGTTCTGGCAACTCAATGCCCGGCCATTTTGATCAAGACTCAGTGCAGTATGGTTCCAATGATGGAACCTCGGTCAAAAAGGACATCGCCTGCTGGGCTGATATCTCTATTGACCCTGCGCCTACATACCAACGATTCTACAAGGACGAGTAAGTATCGTGTCTCGTCATATTTAAGTTGGGTCTAACAAGCAACGCAGATTCTTCCCGTCGTTCGTCGAGACTCAAAAGTCCACCGAAGCATACAAGTACGTGCTATCTGACTCTGGCGCCAGTCAACCTACTCTCGACGACCACGACAAGCGCATAATTCAGGAGACCCTTGCAGGGTCGTATAACTATACTGGATCTGTAAGCGGTAAAAAGGGACTCATTGACAACCCCAAGGATGCGGGAGGTCTTGAGGACTTCCCAGAAGCTCGCCGTGAAAGCACCTGGGATGCCGACGGTGACGGTATCGCTGATTGGTGGGATGGCTCAACAGGTGGTGAAGGCTACACCGTTATCGAGGGTTACCTTGCCTTCATGGCCGAGCCACACTCCTTTGCAGAACCGGCGGGCTCCCTCAATATTGACCTTGGCGTTTTAGCCGCAGGTTTTAACAAGCCAAGCTTTACTGTAACGGGTGCTAAGCTTGGTAGCATTAAGGTCGATGGATCTATGGCCTTGTACGCAGCTGGGAAGGCCGGGGTGGAACGGCTGCAGGTCACAATTAAGGACAAAGACGGAAGCGAGTGGGTTAGATCATATGGTATTGGAGTCTACGCCGGGGCTGAGTCAGGGGTATGAGACTGTATTGATTGAAGATGACAGGCTGAACACAAATAGATGAAGGCTGTGTTGAAAGCCCTCGATTTAAGATGGCAGATAGATAGCAAAGTCCTCGGAATAACTTCGGCATTACATCCACCCAGGTGGTAACTGATATTTAGACCGATCCTAAGCATGAGAGCAGCAAAGATCTAAACAACAACCATCCAGGCAATAGCTCATTATATGATAGGATTCTTACCTCTAACGATATTGTTTCCAATATTTGATACTTTTTGACCCGCTTGAGACTATATCTCCTGTGTGAAAACTAAGAGCTATTGAACCCTTGGATACTAAAAGCTTTGAAAGTAAACAAACCCTTGCTATTCCATCTGTTTCCTGGTTAGAGGCTAGATCCTAGAAACAGGGGGTTTCACAGGGCAGAATGCCAAGATGTATACGCGTAATAATTACGCGTATAAGTACAGCCCCACATAGCTTCCAGATAACTAATATGATTCGGATCGGTAATCCAAAGAATATTTATTAAAAGAACTTATTTAAAGTAATATACAGTTTAAGATTATTAAGTAGGAAAATAAAGAGGGAATCAATTTTCAAGACAGATTAACCTACTTATTTATAATTCTAACAGAACTCTTCTTAGATTTACATTGTTGCCATTGTTGTTCGTGTGCTTTGAGACTGGCATACCTCAAGTACTTTTCTATATCCACATGTGTTTAAACGGCAAAGACGGCAAAAGGTTATTGAACAAAAATAGTAGTCTCCATTAGTTTTAGGCCTTGGCCTTCTAGGTTATCTTAGTCTACGGAGTATTTACAGTTAAAAAAGACCGAAAGTAAGATTACAGGACAATTACATAGCTATGTTCGGATACTCAAACGTAGTAAAGAAAAGTCTAGACCAGCTGACCAGTCATGACTAACGTTAGTAAAGACTAGGTAGTTCTTCCGTACTACCAGTCCCGATTCTTCGGTATCGATGCAGCCACCCAATAATGGCCCCGCCGACCCGCACCAATGCGATTCCCTGCTATGTTTTAGATGAAACTCGAACTAGGCAGCTTCAAGACTTCAACTATACGAGAACCGCCCTTACTTACCGACCCTCAACGACCCACAGGCACTTTCACTATGATCGTGAGTGTTGTATATAAGAGCAAGTCAGTTCGCCTAAAACAATAGTCTGTCTCTAGGCTCTCACATCTGCATTTCACATCACATTCTTTTATCACTTTCTTACTTTCGTTCATCTTTCTATCTTGATTAAACATAGCGCTTGCGCAGACATTTCTTTTCCCCCACGATCGCAGGACTTTCTGAGGAAAAAGAAAAACACCAACGCCAAGATGCATTTCCCCACCGCATCCGTCCTCTTGGGTGCCATCACCCTGACTGCCACCGTCTCTGCCCAGACTGTTGTTGGCAAGGCCTACGGTTTCGCTACTGGCGTGACGGGCGGTGGTTCGGCCAAGGCTGTTCGTCCCACCTCTGCCGGTGACCTCGCCAAGCTCCTCGCCGACGACGTTGCCAGAACTATTGTTATCGACAAGACTTACGATTTCACCGGCTCCAAGGCTACTGGTGCCGGATGCGACCGGAAGAGCTGCTCCTCCAAGAGCGGTGGCCAGCTGTACCTCGGTACTTTGTCTTGCGGTGGCTCTGATAACATTGCTGTCAGCTCTATCACCTACGATAAGGCAGGCAACGATCCCCTTATTGTCGGAAGCAACAAGAGCATCATCGGTGCCAATGCCAAGGGTGTTCTCAACGGGAAGGGTCTTCGCCTTAAGAAGGGCGCCAAGAATGTTATTCTTCAAGGCTTCGAGATCCGAAACCTGAACCCTGGTATTGTTTGGGGTGGTGACGCTATTGATCTTCAGGGCGGTAATGATGGTGTTTGGATCGACCACATGAAGATCTCGAAGATCGGTCGTATGTTTATTGTTAGCCACTACGAAGGATCTCGTGTTACTATCTCCAACAACGAGTTTGATGGCCAGACTACTACGTCTGCCTCTTGCAATGGTGACCATTACTGGACCATGATGCATTATGGCAAGGGTGATCGTGTCACTATCGACCGTAACTGGTACCATAACCTCTCTGGTCGTGCTCCCAAGCTTGGAGAGCCTGGTACTACGGGTACCTTCCAGGTGTCCAACAACTTCTTCCAGAACATGAAGGGCCATGCCTTTGATATCTACCCCGGCGCTAACGCCCTAATCGAGGGCAACTCCTTCTCCGCCGTCACCACCCCCATGACTGCCAACGGCGCCCAAGTCTCTAGTGTCTACACCGTCAAGGACGCTGCCGCAGCCTCTGCTTGCTCCAGCACTCTTGGTCGTACTTGTCAGACCAACTCTGTCAACAGCAGTGGAAACTGGCCTTCAATCAAGGGAACCAGTGCTCTCAAGGCCCTCGCTGCCTACAAGAACTACCTCGTCAAGCCTGTCGCTTCCGCCCAAGTTCCTAGCCTTGTTTCTTCCTCAGCTGGTCCTGCCAGACTTGGAAAGCGATCCGTTGCTGGTCGTGCTTTCGTGTAAGGAACTCGGTTATGAATGCGTTTGGTGAAGCTCGGGAACTTCAAGATACCAAGTTTGGAGGATTTACTTCTATGTTTATTTCTAAGGCCTAGTATATTAGCATCTTTATGTCGTAGATAGTATCTGGAATACAAATGTTCGGCTGTAAAGAAAGGAACTCATTTGCTGATGTGACATTTTCCCTGCAACAGAACAATCCCTCAGATTGCTTCGCTAGTTCAGCTACATGTTCCAACAGGTATCTGGCAGTGGCTCTGTACTTGTACTTGTTCTTTCGGTCAATTGTGACGAAAACTATGTTAACCTCAACACATATAGCATGTACATCCTTAGCAGCTTGCCCCAAGACCTGTCGTAGATTCGCTGTCGGAGCTGAAACTATCCGCCCACCTTTGGCAGATAATAGAGACTCACCGTCATCAACAGACCAGTCGCGCCACCATCTGTGGATGCCCAGGATGTTGTTCCGATCTTGTCTTCACTGATACACCGTTTGACAGTTTAGTATTCTGGCTTGGAACAAGTCTCCTTAAAACATTTCGTTGATGTGTTTGCCGAGGCAGTTCTCGACCTTGGATCGCATCATCGCTAGTATGGCCTCGTGTCGAGGGTAGTTGTCGAACAGGAGCAGTTCAAAGTTGTGACGCCAGCTGAGAGATGTCAACTTGTTGCTGATGATGTGATCATGGATGGCCTGACAACAATAAATATGACGATTATGGGGAGCGGCAACATCAAAAAGTCTCCGATTGCACATTTCTGGAAGAGCAGTATATGTGATTTAAGCACGTGTCGGGCAAGCAAATGCCTCTGGTGTGTTGGTGACACACATTGGAAACGCATGTTGCTGTTTATCCTAGGACTAAAAGCTAGACCTGTCTCATATCAACAGTGGGTTCAGTGACTCCTTCTAGTTTCCAAAACTTTGCTTTGAAGTCGACTAAGAAAATGCCGTCTGCTCAGGTAGACAAGACGACAGTTCCACCAGAAACTGTAATCCGGGTCTTTAGTGTTTAGGGGGTGCAGTTCCCCAAAAATAGTATCTTCTACCCCATAGTCGGCGACGCAGGCTGGCAAAGAGCCCTCTTGGACGAGTTCAGGGGACCTTGACGCGCATTCCAAGACGTACAACCTCGTTTATTGGGAGGATCCTGCATTTAGATACTCCAAGCCAGCGGTAGTTCCCCTAAGTCTCCAAGTCACTACCAGTCCCCAAGTCATAATAACATCCTCTTCAGTGTCCTTGGTGGAATAACTGTCAAAGGCATAGGCATTTGATAAAACCAACACACAAGCGTATCATTCATAGCACCGTTAAAGGCTGTCCCATCGGCAAAGTTGCACATGAAGTACACGGTAAACAAAGCGGTCCTGACAATCCATAGCTACTTCTGCTGCTGGCCTTGGGGCTATCATAGTGTGTAACCATGTTTATCCTTGGAGATACAGTAAATACCATAAAAGCAGTGCTTCATTATCCTTTTGATTTGTGTTCAGAAATAGATAATACTAAAATACTTGAATACATTTTTCTCATTTCCATATTGTATTTAACTTATTTAATAACCTGTGTACTGGCCATCCAATGAACTTACCAAAGCTGGTAATAAAGTCAAGGACTTCTTGCCGCTCTATAGGATCAGTCAATAAACAGCCACCTGTAATATTAGCAATGTTTAACAAGACACAAAAGACAGTGTTTAAAAGCTCACAAGCGAAAAGCAAATGATGGACAGTGAACCCAGCACCATCTACTGAAGGGTTGTTAATGCCAAGGCTGATAACAATACGAAGGTCGTTCAAGGCCGCTTTCTAGTGCCCAAGTTTAGCAATCGGTAGTAATAAATCAAGATACATTAACAAACATCTGCGACGACCCGATTTTCAATGGTTTCCAAACTGGACACCCACAGTCTGGGCTCAGAGATATGTAGCAGAATTCGTGCCAGACAATAGTGCTGATATCCCATGACTGTAAATTGAATTATTAGCTTTTGGCTTTTCTTAGACAGCATGGAACACACAAACCTTGGGCAGGATTTATCATCCACACTGTAGGAAAAGCCGATTTGGCGCCAGTAGGAGGAGTCTTTACATCGGAATAGTAGGGATGATAATACGCCGGTATGGAATCATGCCATCTCGCAACCTCCTCACCAAGTTGTGCCCATGTTTCGTAGTCAGGCTGTGTGCCCGAGCCAAAACTAGTGGCTAATACCTGACAACAAAGAAGAACAGCCCGATTGGCAAAATCCTCGTCGGTTGTGTTTATAAAGGACCTGGAACGCCTGTATTTGTTTAGGTCCACCTGCATAGGCTCGTGTTTGATGAGAGAGATGTGTAGATTTTGTCGAAGCATTATCCAACTGGCTGCCTCGCTTAGACCACCTTGGGCTATGAAGTCAGGGATATTATTCCAGAGTCTTGCACTGCCAGCAAGGTGAGTCCCAGTGTCGATATCTTTCAAGACGTTAACAGATTTAAACAAAGTGATGACTTGACTTAGAATAGCTTACCGCACATCTCCTCGTACAATCGTAGTAAGACCGCCGCCGCTAAGAGATTCTCATCCAAAGATGACACCGGGTCGTTGAGAATAGGGATTAGAATGCGCAAGGCATAGCTGTGATACTCTTCGCCACTTTCGTTATTAATGCCAGTAATCATTACTTGATGGCGAGATGAGAAAGCTAGGATGGAGTATGCGAGGAGGGGAAGTTGGCGAGCCCTCTTTGGCACTTCACGACCGAAGCGCTTTGAAGGATCACAGATATCAAGCTGGAAATACATGGTTAAAACACTGTGTTGCCTAGATGGCTATCGCTTACTCTTGGCGCAAGATCTTGGATATAACTCTTTAAGAGAAAAGCTTCCCATCGAGTTTTGAATGGGGTGGTAAATGTATATGGGCTGCCGACAGAATAGTCAGACAGAAAGGACGCAGGAGAAGACAGCCTTGCTACGTATTAATTTTGGGTCACTATCGACTTATAATGGAAAGACTCACTCTATATCCTGGCGGGACTCTGGCGAGTCATCTTTGAGGAATAGAGGTGGCGGCACTATGGTAGTGTGAACAGGTGATTGTGCCATTGTTGGATGAAGAGACAAGAAGAACTACGCAGGAGCTTGGAGCATCACTGGAAGGGGACGAATGGAGTTGTGGCGATTATGATTAGATAATCATTAATTGTCTGCGGCTGGTTTTCCGCCCTAGCGGTTCTGACCCGGCACTCATATTAAAACATTACTACGTACATTTGAATGATTACGATTGAGCAGACATAACTAACCCATCTTTGCTACAGTAAAAAATACGTATTAAACGCTGTTATATAACGAAGTTGTTGTCTTGTTCCCTTGCAAAGTCATCCCTCAGCAAACCGAAGACTTCCCCGCACTCTCCGTGAATGATAAATCAGCAAATTAGAGTTCGCCTTCTGCCTTGGCTGCTGGGGTTTGGTGGAACTTCCCCGCTTGCTACGTCTCAATCCAGTGGGTTTGTTCCGGAGCTAATTCAACCCGTAATACTAGCCTCGGAACAAACAGCCCATTGTTAGAATTCGACCTTTTGACATGAATCATTACGCTATTTTTGCAAATGGTCCAGGACCGATTCGCTCCCTGATGCATTACTAAAACAAGATCAGAGTCAAAGCCAATAGCGCATTACTATTGCATAAGGTATTGTTGTCCACGAGACATGCCGACAGAGCACGGTCCTGATCCACTTATCCCCGGAGTTTCCTCCCTACCGAGACGAATACAGGTATAAGTCTCCCGATCTGCCCTAACTTATTTCGCTAATTCAATGGTGGGTTTTACTTCCCCAGATAGATACCTTGACGCCCACGACTACCTCGCACACTATGGGACGGACCGGGCAGAGAATATCGGGTTGCAAGGTAAGGCAAGATCCTTGAGTATTGCTGGTGACCATTTGACTAATTCGTGCCAGAATTGCCGTTTAAAGTAAGTGACGTTATCCAGGTATCTTGATTACGGCTAAAGTTAGACCCGTCTTATTAGACATCTGAAATGTAACCGTTTCTCTTTCAGCTTGTCCCCAATAGTTTGCTGATCAGCTCTCCACTTTACAGGCGACGATGAAAGACCATGTGCCCAATGCATAAAAAAGAACCTCTACTGCGATAGAGGTCTCAAAGTCCGATTTCGCCATACCACCCTTGGCTCAACGTAAGTAATAACATCGTTTCATAACACACACAGCTTCCATACTAATAAAGCAATAGGGCACATAGGAAACGATTAAAGTTTCCGGCTAATCAACGGTGGTGCAAGCTATTGAACCAAAAGATCGAGTTTGTGGATCAGACGTTAGACACCGTTCGATCGTTTAACTCATTCTCAGAGGGCGAGGCCGAAGCTGACCCAGGCTCTTCAGAAGACCAACCATTTCCCCTCTTAGAAGAACAAGATGCAAGACAGACGTCACCATGTATCAATGGCCAACATAACCCTGACGGTCTAGAACAGCGTCCAACCAGCTCCCCTTACTCGCAGACAGAAGGTCAACTCCAAACGTCTAGTCGTCTAGAAAATACCACTTTACCATTTCACCAACATCCTGATCAATTACCCGAACTGGTATTTCAAGGATACACGCCTATTGTAACCGATCAGATCGACAGTGATTGGCACACCATCCGAGACACGCCTCAAGGTACATATGCTTCCTACGGAGATAGATACCAGCTCGGTCTCCCCACTTCCGTGATCAAGAGAGAAGAGGCAGGCTTGGTTCGTCACTTCTTTTCCAGTGTCAGTGATGCTTTCGATCTTGGAGATCCAGATCGGGCATTCTCCAGTTGGTTATCAACCCGAGTGTTGCAATACCCTCGTCTTCTCGATTCTATCTTGACGATCGCCTCGAGACACATGGGCAAGGAAGATACTTCCCTGGACTCAGAAGCTAAATCTTCTTCTGATTTTACACTGCGTCTACCCAGTATCACTTCAATCATAAACTCCACTGTCCAAAAGACGAATTCTGTTACTAACCTATTATTACGATTTGCACATACTATGGAAGGTTAGTGGCTTCTCCCATCGGTTTCATGTATCACCTAACTTCACGAACTACCTTCGCGAGAACAATACTATGGAGTGTTCCTTGTACTAATTGCTCGATGTGTAGCTAAAGACTCAATCCATCCTCCCACTCTCGGCCGAGCGAACATGATAGACGAACCAAGAGAGCACACTGAACAAGAGGACCTCCCAGAAGCCGCGTGGTGGGCGAACTTGCGGCTGGAAGTCTACTCAGCAGTCATCACCCAAACGCTTTTCCAAATCAGCTCAAATTCTTCATATGCAGACAAGAAAGCGGTCCCAATTGATAATACAGGATGGGCAAACCTGATGCTTCTTCATCTGGCAGACATCATCAGATACTGTTTCTCAGACAGCAAAGACTCTGAGAACTATACTGCGCTGCTAGAAGATCTTACCACATGGTCGCAATCGAAACCAGACTCGTTCGAACCTATATATACCTGTGGCAACCCTAAGGGACGAGTACTTCCAGACATCTGGGTGTACGACGAATCAGTGGCTGCCGGTTTGCAATACTACCATCTGGGTCGGATGCTTCTTGTTTCCCACGATCCACGTCTTCCCAAGATAGGACCTGCAAAGAGCAGAGCAATAAAGCGAATCGAGGTAGACATCCCCGGCGCTATTTAAAGAACTCTTTCTGATGTTAAGTAGGTCGAGATGAAGAACGATGCCAAGATAGTCTGCGCAATTGCTGACGGTATGGGCAATACTAATCCCACATATCTGTGTGTTATGTTATGGTCCGGCAATTTTCATGATTCTACTAACACCGATCTAGGAATGCATGCATGTCTATCGCATTGGTTGGCGATCTTTTTGACAGACGCATTGAGCAAGATGCCCTCTTTGGTATTCTAGTTAGTGCCACCAAGCGGTTCGGGTGGCCAACTTCCTACATGTATGATTTGACCGAGATTCTTATTCGCGATCTAGAAGCTAACTTTTCATAGCCAGGAGCATCTAAAGGAGGCCTGGGGATGGCTTTGAGAAGGTTATTATGGTAGCTATAGAGTAGCAGAGTTAGTTACTTATGCGTCTGTATTAGATATAAGCTGGACTTTCTACATGGAGTTCTAACAGCTACCTTTTAGTGCTCCTCCCATATAATACCTATGTAGACTATACTATAGTTTGTCCTGTATGAGTTTTCAAAAGGTACCTCACACAGCCACAGTGTGCAAAAAGGGTTTCAAGCCTTATCACTAATATATGCAGTCCCTAATGGTTTGAGAGGTTACTTTTCGTCTCAGAGATAATACCTTCACCGTAACAGGATATTTCTAATTGGTAAACCCTAATAAGTAATAAATACCAAAAGGCTATTAGGGAATATTAAGAACCAGCTTCTTCAAAGATTGAAGAAGAGATTACTTGTCAGTCTAGCTAGAGCAAATCCCATTATATTGTATAATAATTAAATTAAGTTGAATAATTACCAGCCAATCAGAGAAACGTAAATCCAGAATGTAATCAGGAATGCGTCATGGTTTCCCATGTGGTGTTCTAGATGCGTGTAGCACTAAAGTTAATTTGCAGGACACTAGGACGTTCGCTCCGATGACAAGGGAGACCATCCCCGCATTCTTCGGAACAAGACCACCAAAATCGGAAGAGAGTAGAGAGCACAGATCGAATCCACCCAATCTTATTATGCCGAACCATACCGTTCAGATTGCTAAAGGAAAAAAACTCCGGCAGAACCCTGGTTACCTAACCCCAGAGTTTTACCCTTGCTATCCCGAAACTTGGAGCCGATGGGTTGGGGACGATCCGGGGAAATTGAGTCAGTCTCTGGGGAAGCTTGCTTTTAGCACCAACAATGAACACAACCCCGCAAATCACCCCAGGTATCAATTGGGGAGAGGAATAATCTAACCAAATAATATATCATAACCGCATGGCTGGTTACTCTCTTTCGACTATATATGGCCTTGTATCCCAGTTATGCGATTGGAATTTTCTCATTGACAAACTCATCCACATCACAACATCCTATCTTCTTGCTTCTCCTCTACATCGACATCTAGCAACATGTCTGCCCACGACAACTCCAAGTCCTCGGTTGAGAACCACGACATGGAAAAGTCGCTGTCCAACGACATTGAACATGTCGAAAAGTCCAACGGCACCATCGTCGAGTTCGACGACTCCATCGAAGATACCAAGCCATCCAAATCAGTTTGGCTCATCACCTTCACCGTCGCCATGGGAGGTTTCTTGTTTGGTATGCAACCCGCATCCTTCTGCTTATTACTGGCTTCTAATAGACACTACCAGGGTACGACACGGGCGTGATTTCGGCCGTCCTGGTTACCCTCGGCGCTGATCTTGGTCACGAACTCGATTCCCACGAACAGGAACTCATCACTTCCATCACGTCTGGAGGCGCTCTTGTTGGTGCTGTTATCGCTGGTCTCCCCGCTGATAAATACGGTCGCAAGCTTGGTATCTACATTGGCTGCTTTCTCTTCCTCGTCGGCTCTATTATTCAGGCTGCTTCATTCAACCTTGCTGCCATGACGGCTGGACGTTTCATCGTGGGGCTGGGCGTTGGCTCAGCAGCTATGATCATTGTATGTGTCTATCTCCAGTGATAAGAGTTTTTGGCTGATTTATCTAGCCTCTTTACATCGGAGAACTCGCCCCAGCCAAGTACCGCGGTCGCATGATTGCCTTGAACAACCTCAGTGTGACGTTGGGCCAGCTGGTTTCCTATGCTCTTGGAGCCGCCTTTACCGATGTCAACCATGGCTGGAGATATATGATCGCTATCGGCGGTGTTCCTCCCATCATCCTTGGTGCTCTACTCCCCGGATGCCCCGAATCGCCTCGACAGCTCATGGCGCATGGCAAAAGAGAGGAGGCTGAGAAGTGTCTGCGACGAGTCTACCCTGCTGCAACCGAAGAGCAGCTCAAGTCCAAGGTTGACCATCTTGCGTGGACTGTCGAGGTGGAGTCTTCGGTTGTGGCCAACAAGTCCCTTTGGTGGCAGTTCAAGCAGCTCCACTGTGTGCCCTCCAACCTCCGCGCGCTGATTTGCGCGTGTACCGTTATGGCCAGTAGGTTTTCCCGTATGCCTGTGCGTCTGAATTGCTGTCGCTAACACCACCCTCAGTCTCTCAGCTCGGTGGTTTCAACACTCTGATGTACTACTCCGCGACCCTATTCTCCCTCGTCGGTTTCAACAAGCCTACCGTCGTTGCCATTGTTGTTGGCGCCACCAACTTTCTCTTCACATTCGTCAACTTGGTTGTTATCGATAAGGCCGGTCGCCGCATCATACTACTAGTCACAGTACTGGGCATGGTAAGATCTCGTCAACGCACCAGAAAATCACAATACTAACATCTTTCCAGGCTTTGAGCATGGTTGTCGCCTCTATTGCATTCCACTACATTCCCATCTCCAAAGATCTTGTGCTCGAGGCCGACTCAGTTAACTGGGCTGGCATTCTTGTACTTGTCACTATTATCTTCTACGTCGCGTTCTTCGCCACTGGTGTGGCCACCATCGGTTGGGTTGGAACCGAGCTTCTGCCTTTGGAGGTTCGCGCACTTGGCACCATGATGAACACAGTCACATGCTGGGGCTGCAACATTATCATCGCCTCTACATTCCTCTCCATGATGAAGAGCATGACACCCAGTGGCGCCTTTGGCTTCTATGCCGGTATCTGCTTCTTTGGCTGGATCTTTGTTATCTTCTTCTACCCTGAGGTTAAGGGGCTTCCACTTGAAGAGGTCAGGAAGGTCTTTGAGAATGGCTATGATGTTAAGCTGGCCTCGCAGATGCAGCGCGATCTCAAGACAACCAGCCAGGCTTACAGATCTTCCCACGCTTAGTTGGTGGATTTTGCGCATGGCAGAGCATGGCAGAGCATGACTACACTATCTACAATGAACTTGACGTAAAGGACGTTGTTGTCTTTAGCATCAGTACTTTAAATCAAACCAGACTTTATTCTCATGTGGCGTTGCTTATGTTGCATAGTTTTTCTACGTCAAGTTAAAATTCACAAAATGAGATACTCAACTGTAGGAGTAGTTGTACTACCCTTGATCCATCAATAGAATATTGTTAGGATAACTCATTCATTGAATATACTTAATACATTGATTAATTTGGGTTAGTTTGGTTGAACTTAGTAAATATAAACGTAGAATAATATTGGGAATAGGGTAGGTGTATTAAAAAAGAGGTAATACGAAAGAATACATATCATTATGAAAATAGTATTAGATTGCTAAATATTATCATAAGAGCTATTGTAAAATGAAAGTTACTCCTGCACAGTGAATTTCGATATGTATCATGAGGCTTATTCTGCTTTCTCTTTTATTCACACAGAGGCTTGCAAGGCTCCCAATAGAGATCTTTACCGTTTCTGTAAATCATATAGTCTCACATAATCCCCTTTTTTATTATTTAGAAATACATTCTTATTTGGAAGACTCACACATTCTAGAAATAAAAAGTAAATAATGGTCTTTAACTCATTATGCTCGCAGGCCTGGTAAGTAAATATTACTACTCCGCTTTGTCCGAGACTACAGGTGAGGCTGGTGGACCTAACTAGTAGGATGGGGAAATTCCTTCCGGTTCTAACTGCAAGAGAAACTGGGGTCACGATGATTTTCGGTCCCCCCCACCTTGGCACGAGGTGCGGGACTCCCGAACGCTTGGTTTTATTCCTGTTTGAGCTATTAAGGGAATTTCGAGATACAATCGTTATGTTTACGCGGGGTCAGATTGTGGGGGGCGGAGAAAGTCGCCAACTCTGGCTTTCTCAAACACAACTGCTTCTAGTAATAAATTAATGTGTTTGTTTACCTCTTTCAAAGCCACCATGTATAAGAAAGCCGTATTGTCTTCATTGTAATTACAACTAAGTCTTGCAAGATTATTTGAACCACATTTTATTGCCTTACTGGCTTGAGCTATACCTTCAGGGTTTATTACCTTTGCTTGATTATTTTCAGATACTCTACCATGTTGGCCGCTATCGACTCAATGGGCTCTGCGCCTTACGCAGCTGCATTGGGTTCAGCTGTCCTTATCTACTTCGTCATTTACCCATTTATCGTCTATCTCAGAGACCCCAAAGGTAAGTCTTTCCCGGAGGGCAAAGCTTGAGCATAGTTATCCTAACTCTACCCAGGTCTCCGACGCTTCCCTAACATGTCTCCGTTCTCCGGCATGTCTTACCTCCCCTTCATGGTCCTCGCTCACGGAGGCGCACGATCGACTCATCTCGCGAAACTCCATAAAGACAAGCCTATCATCAGAACGGGTCCCAACACATTATCCTTCGCTGGTGGCCAGGCTATCAAGGACATTTACGGTCACGGAACCCCTTGTAAAAAGGACGGCTCATACGTGGTTGGAGCCGGAACCCATTTCCATCTAGCCGACGTAGTCGACAAACCCGACCATGCCCGCAAGCGAAAGGTTCTATCTTCAGCTTATGCCCTTAAGAACCTCGAGGGATGGGAGTACAAGGTTGCGGACAAGGTGCAGAAAATGATTGACCACTTTGACAAGGTCTGCACCGATCCCTTGCCCAAAGGATCTAAACTTCCTAATCCCCAGGATTTCAACCTCGACTTCCGCGCCTGGTCCAACTTCTTCTCCCTTGACGCCATCGCCGATATTGGTCTCTCTGAGAAACTCGGTCTTCTCGATAGAGGTCATGATCTTGTGGAAGCCCAGGAGACAAGCGGTACTGTCTACAAGGCCAACCTGCGAGAATGTCTTTATCCCACGGCACGCAAGCAGTCCTATCTTATTTGGGATCACAACAACTATAAGCTACTCAACGAGATTTCTGACCTTGTCCCCTTTTATAGAAAGATGTCCAAGTCTGCCAAGGGCTGGGATGCTATCGTCTTGCGACGAGCTCAACTCCGACTAGATCGATACCACAAGGGAGAGAAGCTCGAAGACTTCTTCCAAGCACTCATGGAGGATACCAACGGTAGGCCTCATGGGCTTGAATGGGGCGAGATTGTCGCCGAGATCAACATTATGATGAACGCCGGAAGTGTCACCACTGCTATTGCCTTGGCCAACATTCTTTACCAGTTATTGCTCGACCCCAGAGCAATGCAGCTCCTGCAACAAGAGCTTGATTCAGTCCTCGAACCCGATGAGGTGGTAGCTCCCTATGACAAGGTCAAGCATCTTCCCTACCTTCGCGCCTGTCTCGATGAGTCGCTTCGCCTCTGGCCCCCGACTCCCCAAGGTCTTGGCCGTGAGACCCCTCCTGAAGGCTTGACTATCATGGGCCAGTATATCCCAGGTAACACAAGCGTCAGTGTCTCCGCTCTTGTCGCGCATCGTGACGAGAGTATTTATCCCGAAGCGGAAAAGTTTATTCCTGAGCGATTCTTGGGCGAGAGCGGAAAGAAGCTTCAGTCTCACTTTATTACTTTTTCGGCTGGCGCTCGAGGCTGCATCGGACGTAACATCTCTTATTTAGAACAGGCTGTGTGTCTTGCTTCGATAGTACACCGGTATGATTTTGCCCTGCCTGCAGGCTTTAAGATGCAGAGAGAGGAGACAATGAACCACATCCTCGGCGCCATGCCTGTGAAGGTGTGGCGAAGGAATTTGGGTGAGGAGAAATAAGTTAAAATGTGTTAGGAATTAAAAATTACTAAAGTGTTTATAAAAGAAAAGGGTGTAAATATTTAGAGAAGGGCGATCCTTAATTTAAATCCTATGGTTCAATAACTATTCACCACCTAAAAGCTAGATCTAATTATACTGTCTTTATGGCCTGTATCTAGGTTGTTTGAGCGGCCTTTCTGTGAGAAGATTTCTGATGTCATGTTCGATCGAGCCATTGGAGGTATAGGCCATACTCTCGTCCGCTCTAATGACATGGTCGGTCTTGGTTCGAATCAAACCGTCCTCTTGCGTGCTGTTACCGAGTCATCCCAGCCCATCATCTAAATTTAACTAAGTCACTATCTGAGTGTAATAATAACGATTCGGAGTTTGGAGACAACTCTATACGTATTACGTAAAAGCTTAAAGTCAAGGCCTGTGAGGCAGTTTTGGGCTGTTGCAGCGATATAGCTATTACTTGTCGACTCTATAGCTCTTAATACCGTGATGAACACTAAGCTCTGTGATGTTCTAAAGGACCTAAAGAGCAAGAAGAGTTTAAGAGGTTTTATCTAAGCTTAGTCAAAATTATTATTATGCATCCAGTAAATTAAGTTCAAGCTAAGTATTAATTGTTTATGAAAGTTAACCTTATCAAATATCTCGCCGAGATAGATCAAAGTTACACAGCTAAGTATGAACACGATAACTGCGGGTTGCACTTAACATATATATTAATTGATACACCTCGTCTCTAAGTCTCCTCTATGGCTAAGCATAGTGCGCATACTCATCAGCTCGGTCAAGACAAAGACATAGTAAAAGCTTGTATTAAGTCCTGACTACCATCTTGGTAAGTGTTCCAAGCTGAGCTTCACGCCGTTGACACTAGCCAGTTCTTTCAAAGCCTCAAGGTCTCGTATAGAAGGATGGTCCACTACTGGTAAGTGAACAACCTTTAGTCTCGAAAGTCTACAGTCTGGTCTGCACTCTGATAGGAGCGTCCGAAAAGCTTCCATGTAACACGCCAGCTCCTCTCTATATTTTGGGAAGTTAACCCGTGACCGGAGTCCGGTCAGGGTGAAGAACCTTAGGGACGGTGGTAAGCGGTCAACATTAATAATTCTTTGGTCGCCAGGGCCCTCTTCGATAATGTGTTCTATGTCTGTGGACAGATTCTCGAGATGTGATGGGAGACGGCCCAATGAAAATACCTTCCACCTATCATGAACCGTTCGAATACGCCTGACATTGATAGTCAGGCATGTAAGAGTTTCAAGGTACTGCAGGCAGTCCTCCAGTGCAATAGGGCCATCATCAAAGTCCTCGAACAGCTCGCAGTCATCCCACTGATTCAACTGGAGATTGAGTGTTTCCAGAGATGTCTTGTGGAGCAAAACGATCTGCGCGAGTGCATTTGTACTCATATCGGCGCTTTCTGTTACGTAATTTTCGCTTATGTCTAATCTTCGTAGCAGGCGGCAAGAGCACACGAGAGCTTTCAGTCCTGCTGGCGTGAAGTCTGCATCTTCTAGGAGGAGCTCTTCGATCGATGCAGTTCCGCAAGGGAAATCGGGTAGAAGCTTAAAACAATTGCCGGAAGCGAAAGAGGGTTCACTATCAGCTCCGCGCAAGTATAGGCGACGGCCCTCGAAGACCCTGAGCTTTGGTAGATGAAACAATGGTGCCGTCCATAATCCATTTAGATTGGCCTCAGTGTCCGAACAAGCAATAATAACATGACGCAGTGTGACGAGCGGCAATGCTCCCGACTGCAATTGACCATCAGCTATGATTTTTCTGGCGACATCGGAAGCTAAGCGGAGAGGTAAGAAGCAATTTCCGTCTTCTGGACTCAAGTACGGGACTTCCATCTCAAGATTGGTGATATTTGTCGTCCAGGAGAGCACAAGTGCAGCCGTATTACCCTGGGTCGCTTCGAACCAGTTATCGGATAGGCTTTCTCCTTCCATCACTATCGCCATCCCATGCATCTCAGCGGACAATGCCTCTGATTCTTCCTCGTTCAAGCGAAGATGTTCTGGAGATTGGCTATCAGAGACATCCGCCTCAGTTAAAGAGATATCTCTGACGTGCATGTGTAGCTGTGGATTTTGAAGGAGGTGAAGGGCTAGAAGATGTAGCGATGGGTGGCTGTGATTATCTTGTCTGATGGGCCAGCGACGGAAAAGAACTGACGGCGACGTAATTCTCCAAAGACGTTGGTGAACAAGTGCCAATTGGAAGACTGTAGAAGGCTCTGAGTCAGATATGTAGTGGGCTATTCGTTCGAGCACTTCGTTCGGCAATGCTAAAAGCCCAGTGGTGGGTTCTTCCTTCTCGTGGGCCAAGTTCTCAGACATCTTATCATAAAGATAGATTGGCAGTAGCGAAGGTTTATTATGCTTAAGAATGTTTACAAATGGAAGTAACTGTGGCTTGAAAGGAGGTTATTTAGATGAGGTTGGGGATAATAACGCATTAGTATGATACGATTTTAGTTTGCATTAGCTTGGTATATAATGCATATAATGCATAAATGTAATTAAAGAGGCGCGCTCAATTGGTTTACTATCTGGGTTATATAAGAACCTGTTCTTTTTTTTTTTGTATACTTATTTTAGTTTAGTAAAAATCACTTCTCAAAGGTAAAAAGAACTGTTTTGCTTCTCTTTACTTAAATCGTATAATAGGATGCCAAATCAGAAGAGAGAGAGAGAATTAATCTCGACAGCCAAGGATCTTGATACAAGTGTGGTGATTTACTCTGGAGTAAAGCATAGGTTTTTTGTTCATGCAAGCATGGCAAAGCCAGATTCATGGGAGACCTAATGATTGAAGGAGGCTGAGGAAGAGGCTATTAATTAAGCCAAGCAGTAACCCGATATTTCGAAATAGGATCCAGCTAGTCTAGAGAATTGATCTTCAGGAAAAGGTAATGTTAAAGCTAACAATAAAATCCCAACTGTAAAGAAGATAGCTTAGAGTAACCTAATAGTAAAATCGTTTTTGATACAAGCACCAACACGACCAACCACTGCGAATGCCGCCCTATCATCGAGAGCATCGTAGTATTGGACGGGAATAGTCCACTCTTTGCCGCCCGACTGGATGAGCACCTTGTCTTTCTTCCACGCCTCCGGCGCTCCCACTATAATGATCTTATCGACTTTAACATCTTCCATAGACTGGAGCCAGGCGCCAGCTTTGATTGATGCAGTATCGCGGCCATCAGCGTCAACCGAGGTGAATTCGTTATCGTCCTTGTTAAAGATAAACTTGCGATGGATGTACTGACTGTTCTGGTAGTCAAACGAGTCACCATCGTCAACATATAGGTCGCCCTCGGCAGTGGTAGCCTTTCCGACAGCCACAATCAGAGTATAATCATCGAACTGCATAAGCTTGCTAGAGCGGCGCGGAATATCGCGACGAGGAAAGATGTGGCTTCCACGCATAAGAAGTGCAATCTTATCCAGAGGTGTGGCCACAGCTAGCCGCTTGCCTCTAAAGGTAGACTGTGTCTGGTACGTAAAGTAGTTGTAATACACCTCGTCATCAGGGATGTAGATATCTACCGATACTGCATCCTTCTCAACAGTGGGCTTGTGGAGCAACCCTGTCGTACCAAGGAACAGCTGGTCATCAAGACTAAAAGATCCCTCTTCTGACGGATGGGTGTAGAACATAGGCTTCACAATCGGACTTCCATCCTTGCTGGCTTGGTGGAAGGCGGTGTACCAGGAGGGCAAAAGGGCATAGCGAAGACGCAGCGCAGCAGTGACGATAGAGCGGTAAGGCTCATGCATAAGATGAGGTTCACGACGACGAGTGTCGATATGAGCGTGGCCACGGAAGAAGGGGTAGAAGGCGCCAGCTTGATACCACCGAACATACAGCTCCGGGTCAGGATTACCAAAGTAGCCACCGACATCAGGTCCGGTGAAGGGAAAGCCAGATATACCCATACTAAGAATCATCGGAAGTGACACAGCAAGATGACCCCAAGATGCTTGATTATCCCCAGACCATGTCGCACCATAACGCTGCGAGCCCGCAAAAAAGGAACGGGTGAGCACAAACGGTCTGCGGAGCTCTCCCTCTTTCCGGGTCATCATGGCGTGATAGGTTGCATTATGAAAAGTCATGCCGTTCAGATTGTGTAGGTCGCGATGCTCCCAACCGCCAAAATGCAGATTATCCTTTGGCATTGTGATCTCTGGGCCGTTGAAGACAGACGGTTCGTTCATATCGTTCCAAACAAAGGTATTCTCCATAGTGCCCTTGAAGACAGTATAGTCGAACAGATGGTTCCACCACTCGATAGATGCCGGGTTGAAGCAGTCAATCCAGTGCGATGCGCCTGGCCAGCATTGGCCTTCGAAGATATCATCGTCTTTGGTACGGACAGCCAAGTCATTGGACTTGAGTTCCGACACAATCTCGTAGCCAGCTGTGTTCTTGAAGTGGGGGTCGATAATGACGACAAGCTTGCGTCCGAATGCGTCGAGCAGTTTGCCCATGCTAATTGGGTCTTGGAACATATTCGGTTCCCATGTAAACCATTTCTTGTCAATGGGGTACTCAATATCTAGCCAGATGGCATCATAAGGGATCCTGAACCTATCCATACCGTGGCCTACGTCCTTCACGTCGTCATCAGAGACGTAGTTCCATCGGCACTGGTGGTAGGCAATCGAGAACTCCTGAGGCAGCGCCGAGGTACCTGTTAGGGCAACGTAGTCTTTGAGCACATCCTTTGGGGTTGGTCCAAGAAAGACGAAGACGTCTATGAGGCCGGCCTCTGAGATCCAGTGCGTCTTGGTGTTCTTCTCGCTCTTTGTGATGTCAATCCAAGTCTCGGCTGCGTTCAGCCAGAAGATACCAACATGGGAATCCTTGCGGTGAGCCTGCATGAAAGGAATGGAACCGTATAGAGTCATGGGACTATCCGACTCATACTCGAAGACATCTGTGTTATATAGCCGGTAAGGTTCTGAGTACTGAGCCTTTGCACCTCGTGTCTCCTTGAGCGCCATCGGGCCAGCATGCTCTGGAATACCGTAGACATGCTCGTAGCCTAGGAAGGTGATGTCGAGTGCAACGCTCTCGGGACCTCTCGGCTTGGAGTCAGTATTGCCTCCAAATGTCTCCTCCCACCAAGTCGACTCGTCTTCGTCACCCATAGGCTTTTGTTCTGCGACATCAGGAACTTGTTCGATCTTGGGTCGCCAATGTTCCATGTTGAGCATACCCTGGTCGTTCAACCTAATTTGGGAGATACCATCCCGCCTCAAGTCAACCATGAAGGGTGAAAGGCTGATGACGGCCTCCAGATTGGACGATGGTCCATACTGAACAATGACCTGGGCGTCATTCTGTTCCGTGATCGTGGCCGCCTTGTCTAGGATCAGACCGCCCACAATCGCGAGCTTCTCCGCCTCGTTGTAACGTTCCATTCTTGCTTTGCTACCATGCCGAAGTTTGATCTCTTTGTTCCTTCGTGTCTGCTCATCGATCGTGAAGCGGGCTGTTCCGGACTCGAGAAAGGAAATGGTAATGGGGAGATTTATTGGTTCATCGTGGTCGCTGACGGTTTTCAAGATGACAGCGTCGAGCTGACCATCTTTGAAGAGAATGCTGTCGGGTTTGATGTTGTATGGCGAGACCCATTCCGACCCCGAAGCGGACACTCTGTCAGCGTAGTGCCGGTTCCGATTGCAGAAGCCAGACTGGTGGCACTTCTTAAAGTCGTTATGTCTGACAGCGCCTTTGCAAACAAGTCAGTGTGATGTTCTACCAGTCCTTGAATCTGCTCTTATTCACATACCTGCCTGTGGTATCAAGAATATGATGAAGAGCATAGAGCCGAGAATCAGTGCTTGCCCCAAGGCAAGTGTGTTTCTTGGCTGCATTGTCCGTCGCCCTATTACGCCGACCAAAAGCTTTGATTAGGGACGGCTCAGAATACTGCGTTCAAAGGTAGTGACTGAACGAGATGCTGTCATTCGAGCCAGCTGTAGTTGTGTCACCGGTCAAATATGCTGTACGGGCGGGCCTGCTTTTGGAAAGCGATGTTTTGTTGAGATCTCCCTGGGGGTGGCGTTGTTATGAGACACACAATGCTCCGATTACAAAATAATCGGACATACCTGTGTACGGAGATACTTCATTCGAACTAGTATCGCTTAACCCACCGTTAATTGGTTAGTCCTTCAACAAGGTGAGTGGATTTCATTGGGTGACAGATAACTCCGACTCGGACTCCCATTTAGGTAAATGTCATATCCGAGACAAGGTTTTCTCATGTTTCTTAAAGTCGGCGATAATGGAACTTATCCTAGCTAGTAGAGTATTGTATGTACAGAATATTTACCCAGCCCACGGAATTGAATTCAAGATACTATTCATCTCTTAGCCAATTCATCACTGATTCTGAAGCTACAATGTCTCCGTTAAACGCAGCAGAAGAATCCCATACATGGGGACATCATCATCATGTGGGGATCAGAAGGACAGTTGTCGCTAACGACACTCAAGACAAAAGAATAGCTGTAAGCTCAAATAATACTTCTATTTCAAGCTATCATCTAACAAAGTTACAGGCTATTGTGACAAAGGCGAAGACCAGTCTCATCCCGACGGACGCTTCTATGCATGATTAGTTATTTTCGGGGCATGGTGCCATGCTTTCGTATATGGGCCTTATAAACATCCTGGCTGTAATAAACGCCTGTGTAACTAAGAATCAACTGAATACAATGGCAGAGTCAACAACGGCAGGGATCTTTATCTCTTATGGAGTTTTGCTCTACTTTTGCGGAGCGCAGATTGGCAAGTCCGATAGTTATTGTTAACGTCTCCGATTTGTTGTTAATTTAAAACTTTAGGCCCTATCTTCGATGCCTATGATATTAAAAACCTTGTTTTTCATGGCTCAATCAGGATAGTCGCTTTGACAATTATCCTCAGTCTTTCCACCAGGACGTTCCTGAATTCCGAGCTGTGACAAGTCTTGTCCTAAGCCCACCCTTTTATAGCATTGTATCAGTTCTTACTTTCTTTTGGTATACTCGGAGGCATCTCCGCTTCATTCCTTTTCTATTCAGCTGTCTCGACTACTAACCACTGGTTTTTACGTAGACGCTCTCTGGCAACTGGTGCCCATCTCGCTGCGGGCGGATTGAGAGGTATCTGCTATCCTCTCATTATCCTCTATACCTCTCCTTCGATCGGCTTTCCGTGGCCACTAGTATTATCTCACTTAAGTTTGCTGTTTGGGTTAAGCCGCAGTGCCATCGCGAATCATCTCAAAGATTTCGTCTAGGTCATTATGTATTCATGCCCTCTTAAATGTACCCAGTCTCTAAGTCTAAAAAGTTCAATTTTTGCCCAAAGATACTCCTTGAGCAATTGATATAAGAGAAGTCTACCGGAGAGCAGGCCATAATGGACGAGAGTTCCGCTTAGGTCAAGCGCTCGAACTACATCATCGCCCTCATCTCCGCCGACTGCGTCAATGTAAATGTCAAGCCATGACCACCAGTCAATTCGTATAGCGTTCGTGGGAGTTTGACTTCCCCGGACGTGCAGATCACGGCTGACACATCAAGCTGGCTCATCAGTTGCTCTTTTGCTTCGGAACGTCTAAATAAGACGATAGGCTTGACACCCTTCCTGTTAAGAATGCAAATGATCATTTGGCCGATGGCAGATGTTGCGGCATTTACAGCCACAGTTGCGTCTTGTGTCTTCGGCGCGTATTTTTGGGCCATCTGCTGAGCTGTCAATAGATTGATATATGCCATTGCGGCCTATTGATCGGTCAAATCCGACGGCACGGCAAAACAACATATTTCTCCAGTGACCTTCATAGACTGCCAGGTTCCTGCGCTTCTCAATGGTAGCACTCTTTGTCTTACCAGTGATCCAGAGACTTCAACGCCAACAGATTCGATAATTCCCACTCCTTCAAGCCTAGGCACGAAAGGAACAGGAGCTCTCGATTCGTCAGCGCCAGAAATAGTGATCAAGTCCTAGGGGTTTATGTTAGCAAATAGAATCCGCACTCGGACTTGTCCTGGGCTCGAATCGTGCGGCTCGTAGGCCTCACCGATGATTACCTGAGGGCCAAGGCCAAACTTGTGCACGATGGTCCTGTACATGCTTGGAAACTATAGTTGGTCATGAACCAAGGATATTAGGCTCGCCATAACGGGTCTGCCTACCTAAGCCTCCTTAGTGCTGGCTCTATAAATTACAAGTGACTTCATTACCTTTGCGAGTGCGTGTGAAGGTTTACGGGCCTAAGTTATTCCGCACCGCCAGTTCTCTATCAAATCAACTCCACCACGTCGCCACATCACCCGCATCATCAACCCTTATATCTAACATGCCTCCTATAAACTCAACCACAAAACCGCTTACGCGTCATGCCTGTGAGCCATGCAGGTCATTCTTAATCCCTGACAAGTCACGTTCAGAAGCTGACCATGTTACAGACGTAAAAAAACAAAGTGTACGGCTGAGAGGCCGATCTGCTCTTATTGTAAACGTCTTGGAGATCAATGTCATTATCTACCAAGAGGCCAGCCCAAGTTAGCCACTAGAAAGCTACGAAGACGTGTACCGTGAGTCAACCTGATATCAACTTCGACCAAGGTGGAGACTTATCTTCCAGATATAGTCGCAGCACGACTCTGGGAGACATCCAAGCGCATACAACAATAAATTCCAGCCAACTGTTAGGCTATGCTGATAACGCAGTGAACTCCGAGGGCCCAAGATGTGCAGATCAACCCTCGCATGGCACAGCATCCTTTTCCTTTCCATGTCCGGAATCCGGCATCCCTGGGACTCTAGATTCCTCGTCTGTACTGCAAACCTCCGACATATTTTCTACCACAAAGTAGTGTCTTCCTTCTTATTCTCAAACGGATTAAACAAGACCTTATGCTAATACGCTAATTAAAAAGCCCCGATCCAGGCTTGCTAGTCATCAGCCACTTTGTCAATGTCTATAAGAAGAAGATCCACCTCCAGCCGCTACCAGTATTCGTTGAACCAGATATTGCTGCGAAAATATGCAATGGTCCCCAATATCTTCCTTGGAGCTTTATGTCTCTCATGTTACAATTCTCTACGCATCAATTTTTCCGCCACCAGGAATCTATCGCAGCTGAATTATACTCAAGAAAAGCTGAGCAGACTGTCATGGAAAAGGCGTTCGAGGGAGTGCCTACCATAGAGCTCGTACAGGCCTTGTGTCTCATAACTTTGAAGCATTTGAAAAGTACGCAAAGCCCCGCTAGTCTGGTGTGTACTGACCGATGATACAGCTCGAAAGCTCAATCGTGCGTGGATGACGGCAGGTGCTGCCTCAAGGCTAGAGGCTCAGCGTATCCTCTCGTACGAAGGTTCATCCTCTCTACGGGATCATGCACAAATCCGATCATACTGGCTTGTACATACCCTCGAATGTCTTCTCGTACCATCAACAACTAAAACCCCTGGAGTAGAAATACCGGACTATCCCGACTTGACTCTGATACCTCCCCAGCCTCACTCCTCAAACGCGCAAGATGGTGCCCAGATCGGAGATGTATCAGGTATATCGGCCGTTGAAAGCGATCGGGTTGCCATCATTGCACACAGTTTGAGCATCATCACCATCTGGGGAAAGCTTAAATGCCATTTGCATAGTCTTCGACAAGGCAAGACAGAAAAGCCTTGGTCAACCGATTCAATGCATACAAAGATAAACCTTGAACTGATTAACTTCGAAGTCACAGGCCCGAAAAGCCTATTTCTCTGCAATGCATATCTCTCCAAGCGAACTAGAGATGAGGTATCTCGACACTCCGAGTATTGGAACCGCTTCATGGTGAGCCAGCTGATGTGGCATGCCACCCACGCCATTCTCAATCACCCTTTTATCCATCTCTCTGTGCTCGCTTCTTCCGATAGTATCCCACCATCATGCTTCTTCATGCAGCAAAGGATTGACATGGCGATATATCACTCCAACTGGACCTTTCGCTTACTCGACATGTTTGATAACTTGATGGATATAGCTGACCCAATGGTTTCGGACGCCATGGCTGGTACTGCTACAGTTTCTTGGTTATTCCAGTTCTCAAAGGACGAGGAGGTCGCTCAAAAAGCGCGGAATAATTTGTTCAAATGTGAAGAATTCTTAGGTCATATGGCTCAGACCTGGCCGCATGTATCACAAAAGGTATGCAAGGGATATCATTTAAACTTAGATGTTGTGTTGGAAGCTAACACCAAAACTAAGGTGGATACTCTACGAAATCTTCAGGCACTCGCGAGGGAGAACTACCGTCAAGGCTCAGTTCAGGGGACAACAATCAGTTTCCACACTGCATGGTTCTGGGACCTTCTTGCACCCAAGCCCTCATTCAAGACAAATGACATTCATGAGTCGGACTTGAGAGGTGAGGCTAAGTCGGAGATTAACCTCAAGAATCATTTTGTCCTACCTCTGCAGGATGGCTTAGACTCCGAACCAGGCAACGCTGCCGTTGGCTTGGACATCGATCCGTTTTTGGCTACTCTTGGAGAGTTAGAGTTGTTCAACATTGACTCATTGTCCCATGATTTCTTTCAGGGCGGACTTTGGGATCAGATATGATGAGGAAATCCTCACATGGCAGGGATTAGAGTGCTAGTTAGAAATATTGGGTACGGAACCTTTGGCCTGGTGGAGACGGAGCATCAATGATTAATTCTGGTTGGCTTGGATCCAAACATAATATGGGTACGGAGTACGGAGGTTGCCTTAAATCTGTTTAGTTAGCTCGCGACATCTACAGGGATAAACGGCGGGTACGGACGCTAGACTAAGTGTTTCCTAACCGGGAAAGACCTCAGTCCTCTACATTCGAAATCCTCGCTGTATAAAGACTTGGAATCCCTTCGTATAGCAAGAAAACAGCTTTGCTTTGCTGCTAAATTTTTTCATTGACCTATTTAAGCCATTACATTAGCCAAGCTAAAACATTAGTTTCAGCAACATGTCACGAAACAACGCTACCCAAAACAACTGGGTCACCACGGACAGAAATGGTATAATCGAAAACGTTCACCATGTCCACGTCGCCGTCACCGACTCTGACGGTAATATCATCTTTTCTGTTGGTGATCCCACCAGGGTCACCCTCGCTCGCTCAACAGCAAAACCAGCACAAGCCGTTGCTATCATTGAGACGGGAGTGTGCGACACTGTCTTTGATGAAGTTGACCTTGCCCTTATCTGTGCTTCACATAATTGTGAGGATAGGCATGTGAAAAGGGCTAGGGCAATGTTGGCTAGAGTTGGCGCGGACGAAGCACAATACCGCTGTGGTGGACACCCATCCTTGTCTCCGGCTGTCAACAAGCTCTGGTCCAAGAGAGGTCTTGATTACACAGGAGGTGTCTACAACAATTGTTCCGGCAAGCACGCTGGCATGATCGCTGGTGCTCTCGCAACTGGCACCAATGTCGAAGGCTACCAACTCCCTGATCATCCCTTGCAAGTCCGTGTCAGGCACGTGGTCGAAGACCTATGCCCTAATAGAAAGCTCGTCCAGTGGGGTATCGATGGATGCAATCTACCAGCCCCAGCCTTTCCACTCTTTTACTTGGCTCACATGTACGCCAAATTCGCCGCTGCAGCCGATATGCCACAGTCGTCTTCTTCTACGAGAACTAGAAACCTCGCCCGAGTGTATCATGCTATGACACAGCACCCCGAGTTTGTTGCCGGAGATGGAAGATTCTGTACCGAGCTGATGGAAGTGTATAAAGGTCAGTTGGTGGGAAAGCTAGGAGCTGATGGGTGTTATGCTGTAGGTATACGCGAGTGTGCCGACACCAAGCGCTTGAACGTACATGGGGCGATGGGTATTGCCGTCAAGGTCGATGATGGAAACTATGATATTCTCTATGCCGTGGTAATGGAGGTGCTGGAGCAGCTCGACATCGGAACACCAGAGGCAAGGGACTTACTTCAACAGTGGCATCATTTCAAAAGACGGAATACCATGGATGTTATCGTTGGTACTGTCGATCTGGGCGATGTAAAGCTCCATGACGAGCGACCTATGAACGATGGCATAGATAGACTGCAGTAGACTACTCATAGACCAACTTACAAGATTATTAGAAAGGCTTTCCAAGTCAATGGCGAACTACCTCAACGTCCACACCAAGATTTGGAGGCCCAAATCCCATTTTGCTACGGCCAAGTCAAATCCGCTAGGGATATGGTCTTGCGGGTTCTAAGATTGGAAAGGGCGTTGTTTGTTAAATGTTACTTGCTAGAAAGCCATGGGATTTGTTACCGATACTCATCTTTTAGTCTCTATATCTATGTGATATCGATTATCTCAAGACCCACCCTAGCTAAGCCCTAGGGATATATCTTTAACACTTGCTATAGTGCAAAGTGAGGGATGAACATTATGTGACTTATTTCAGAACAGTTAAGGTCTCTTCACTCGGTAGCTTTTCAGGAATATCAGGAAATTGCTGAACCGGCTCCCCAAAGACGATGGTGGCCTGGAAGGAATAGTCATCAGGCACGCCCAAGAACTCCTTCAAAGCAGCCGCAACCGGCGGCATAGCGCCAATATGTTGTAGACTGGCTCCGAAACCCTCTAACTCAAGAGCTGTCCAGATAAGAATCTGGGCCATACCTCCGGAGTGGTCAGCGAATGACTCAAGCAAATGAGCTGCAGATTTGTGCTTTTCTTGCGATTCCTTGATGCTTTGGCCTCGGGTCCAAAACAGTACCTATACAACTTAACAAGTAAGTAAGGCTTCACTCTTGAAATAGGGCAAGTTATCATCCGTACCGAACCGTATGCATTCTTGAACTTCTGAAATCGTGGTTCCATAGCCGCCCACACATCGGGGCCCGCAGCTTGAAGGATAGGCGCCACCTGCTCAATAGCTACATCCCAGAGTTGCTTATGCTTCTCTCCCAAGACAAGAGTATAGCGGCTAGGCTGCGTGTTGTAAGCAGATGGCGCGAAAGAGATGACCTCGCGGACAATCTCCTCAATGCGGCTGTCTGGTACATGAGAGGTGCCCTTGAGACCATAGATCGTGCGGCGGTATTTGGCTCCAGCGAGCCACTGATCGGTGGTGACCTTTGGGGCAGTCATTTTTCGAATATGCAAGAGTGTGGATGTCAAATTGTATTCCTTAGACAAACTTTTAAAAATTCTGAATATATTGTCCTCTGTATCATCGCGGATAGATCCAGTATTTATCTCACTCTTACTGTCGGAGATACTTGCTGTGGATTGCGCACGCCTCAGGATAAAAGATAATGTATTTCCTGTTTTGGTCATGATACTAAGTAGCGTCGCGCCATTCGCGACATGATTATAAATCCTGTAGCCGATAGCCGTTTTGTCCCCATGAATCATAGTAGAAAGGAGCGAGAAAAGTGTTGTCGAAGAGCCAATCATCAATCGTCGATAGGAATAAAATGGATTTGTTGTAAGCATTAACCTATGACCATCGGTTGCGAAAGCGAACGAGACCCACAGCAAACCTCCAGTGGAATGCCTTGTAATCAGGCTGGCGATTTGTTCAAATTATCTTCCGTGGATATCACTAGAGGCAATTTTCATGCTAATCTCCTTCGAGACCATGTTGGGTCACTTGGAGCTCAAGTCTTGATCAATCTCGGCTCTTCGCGGTCGGTGTTTGAGCTTGACGCGAGTCGGGCCAGCGTTGGAGTTGGACTCCGGGCCTACAGCCTGGAGTCTTGGGCTAGGCCTCGCTGCTCGGTGTTCAAGAAGACCGACCAGATCGTGCGTTCCTATTTTAGGGGCTGGCAGCCTATATGTAATCAGTATAGACGCCACGCTTCGGGCAGTATAAGATGTGATCGATTTAAGATGGCTTGTCTTAAATTATTTCCAACCCTCAGCTTAAGAGTGGGGTAGTATTATATATTACACTATTGGCAATGTAAAAGTGGTTGAAATAACAGTGTAACACGTCTTGTGTTGGATGGTATTCCTGCATCTAGGGTTGCAAGTATGATTAATAATTAATTTATAACTAACTATTTATAATTATAGTTACTATTACAGTAATTACAGTGGTGCTTGTAGCTGTTTATAGGAGTCTGTAATGTACCAAGCTGTAATAACTAATAAAGAAATCTATATATTATACTATTAGAAGCTGGTATTATAGAGGCTAAAGATACTATATTATACTATTTTATTAATATCTTGATAGCAGTACTACTTCAATAGAAAATATAAAACTTTAATGCCAATATATTCACAAGAGTTTACTGCTTAAATTACTTTAATTAATTGTATCCTCTTAAAATAATTATCTAGAATAATAGTATTATAGTTTAGTTTTAAATAAGAAATTAGTTATTAAAGAAAGCCAAATAGCGGTTAAGTTTAATAATACGGTATGTAATAACATCGTCCTATATATAATCAGTCATCATTGATAGTCACTAAAGTAGTGATCATTCTGATAATATCCACCTTACTTGTGTCTGAGCTACTGTCACTATTTGTGTCTCTTCGGCCTGTCGGAGATAATAATATCCAGCTGCGAATAATAATATGTGTTATATCTTTAGGCCGAGTATTATTCTGTGACTCCAAGTCTACCGTAGATGGCATAGATGTATTATTGACCGGTGGGAGTCGCTTTCTAATGGCGGTTCTTTCATCCGAAAGATGCTATAACTCGTTTTAAGAAATATGAGAAAATTCTAACCTTGAGGCTACTGGGCCGATACTGACCACATATGTAATTAGTACTTAGAATCCGCGATAGGATCTCATAAGGAACTTATAACAAAATAATGGGATAAAGACTGTCTAACCTATATGCTTATTTACCAGATTGGCTATAGTAGAGAGGGGAGAAACCCAATACAAATAAATATAAAGCTTTAGGTTAGGATTACTAAAGTAATTACTAATACTAGGTTTAATAATGAATAAACTAAATATATCTATATTGAGGATTATAAAAAATAAGATTATAAGATAACCCCAAAAGGCTTAACTATCCCTAAATTATATTACGTCGTAATATTATAAGCCTGCAAGAAAGTGATAGGTGAGCATAAACAGTCTGTAGAGCGTTTCTTCTTTCTGGGTTATTATGGTATGTAGAGCCAATATTGGTTTAGATTTTAAGTTCTTATGCATTCTTGCTTTACTTTTGCGGACCGTAGATTAGTAAACTCAATTGTTAATGTTGATATTTCCGATTTATTTACTGTTGATTAGAAATTTAAGGCCTTATATATAGCTAAGTGTCTATAGTCTGTTTGAATTCAACACACAGTGGTGAAATAGCTGCTTATTACTCTGTTCATTATGTATACACGCCTACCTGCAGTAGCGAATACCTCCAGAAGCAGTGTTATCCTGAGTACAAACTAGAATTAATGTTTAGAATATTGTAAGAAAAAGATTTGTCAGGGAAACCCTCTTACCTCCACGGTGAATATCACCAATAGAGTTCGTCCAGTACTTGCAGGCAGTACCAAGAGGAACCAAGGCACCTGAATCCCTCCATGTACAGGCTTGCCAAACGCGGTCTACTAATGCGTTAGTCTATAGCTCCCCGTAGATCAAGATACATGCGTCCAGCACCCTCACAGGCCACTATTGCCGGCGTGAATGAGGCCTGCGAGTAAAGATAACTTACAACCACTGGCATAATCCCAGCCCAACTCGTTGTTGGCAATCCATTCACCATTGGCAGCCTGGGCCCAAGCGTGGGCACCAATGCCAAAGGACAGAGCGGTAAGGATAATAGTGAACTGCATTTCGAAATATTGCTAATAGTTGTTTGGGGGGTAGGAAGTGTTAGTCAGTCTGTTTAGAAAGATGAAGTAGAGAGAGAAAAACAGCAGCAGCTTGATGACCTTAATACTAGAGTCTTCTTCAGCTTTGTGGATTATAAGACTACAAAGGATTCGCGGTCAACACTGCATAACCGAAAGGATTCACATTTATCCCTGAAAATTAAATGTCTAAGTGGGTCTAGCCGGGTAAATCTATGGTGGAGTCCACAAGTAAGTCATCAGTATCCGAGCTGTAAATACGAGGAGCCGGTTAAGCATAGTGAATTAGAAATATCTAAAACCATAGTTCTTGACCTAGATACAGAAAAGTGGCTGCTCATAAATTCTAACACTTAAAAGATCTATCTCTAGCTAACATCATGGGTGCCTAAGGAGTAGGTTCAAAGAGCAAGTATTATGAAAAGCAAGTTATACGCGGTAAGAGCTCCACTTTGTACCATAGCCACAATGGGTCAAGGAGTAGGATTTTCGGCTATTGAAGTAAAGATCCATAAATAAGCTGGTAGATTAGACAATGGGCCTATCAGAAGCCTAGCCGTAATGAGTCTAGACTTTTCGAGTTGAAGAGTAATTTCATTACCAAAGTATCGTATAGGAATCAATAGCATTGGGCTTCAGAGAATAGCGGTGAGGCGAGTAATAAGTACCTCAAAAGCGAAGCGCAAGAACCGGTTCCTATGTCTAGACTGTGAGGGGGGACTAAGCCCTATGCCTCTTTGGTGTCATCGGGCGGTCTGTCTGCTAATTACTGTTATTATCCTTATGGCCTTAAAACTCTACACTCCTGTCTCGCCCTCTTCTGGATCTAGATTTTCTGGTGTTGGCCGGTACTCAATGGGCCCTCTATTACCCCACGCGTCTAGTACTTACCATTAGACAGCCATTGTAAATTACACCTAATAAATCTCTTAGTAAAAGCCAGAGCTAGAAAGCTCTATGAGATACTATATAAGAAATAACCTAAGAGCCCTAGACTTCTAGAGTGAATAAAGAGGTTAATGAAATAAGATCTTGACCGATAAGATTAGGTCTAGGAAAGCTTAATTGTTCGATCTTGTCTTAAATCTAGAAGGTTACTAAGTCCTTTGTACACTTAAGTAGATAATTTAGTTTTTAATATCTACCTAACTAGACAGGCCATATAGTAAAACAACAAAGCCTGACTTAGGCTAAAACACTTTTGTTTAATAGTTTTGTTACTATAGAAGGTAAATATAAGCGTACTTTAGTCGGTACTACAAAGTATTTATAGCTTGTTCCTAGAGATTTAAAGAGAATAGTATGTCTAATATAGAATTAGGTAGTAATTACTGCTTTTCTTTTACAGCTTAGAAGTAGTTTATTTCTAGATAAAACATTAATCGTGGAGTTGCAGGTGGTTTCACTGTGACCTCGACGTAGTCCAGCTGACACGAAATAGCGCAAATACGTGACCAGAGAGGACCTCGACAAAGATCTCGCAAGAGAGAAGCAATATGGCATATGGTACACTGCCACTGTTGATGAGTGGTCAGGCTTCGGCGGAACAGCTATTCCTTACAGCGAAGCTCTCAAAGCACGGAAAAGTACTTCAAAGATGTCCATTTTCGAACAACTGATGATTTGTTGAACGAATCAACCCATATAGAAATTATCTAGGAGGTGTTTTGAAGTCTCGATTTCAGGTCTCATACCCCATATTGTACTCACTGGTTGGTTGCCCTCGCTGCCTAGTGGAACAAGTATTTAATACTCTACGAGGTCGAAATCACCGAACAATGGATATACACCGATGTGAAGGAATAGTATGTTCATCACGGTTTATACCAACAAGTGACTAGTCCGTCCTTTTCTCAAACGATATGGAAGAACACTTTCCATGACGTATACTAAAAATTGTTCCCCGGATTCACCATTTCATAACGTCCTCCCCATAATAGTAGCACTCCGACTCGTACATATTTGTGTGATGCTTTAAATGTCAAGTTTCGATCCTTGCTGCCCGACTTTACATGCTTGTCGTGGGGCACAATCACCAGTTGGTGGCCCGTTATGATAGACAACCTTGAACGGCCAGTCATTGACATCTTCGGGTAGGGTTCTGAGCTGGTTTTGGAACTCATCGTCACTCATATTGGGCGGCGCAATAACCAGCTCATTGGAGAGTATAGAGATGGCTCGACAAGTGGTGAATACAGAGTTTACCAGGTATGTGTTGATCTTATCGTCCAGCATTTCTAAGGGTTTAATGAGAGTGAGGATCTTGCCATTAGTGCCAACTGATGGTCCTTGTCCTCTGCATCCAAACCTGTTGATATTGATGATGTGGCCTCTTTGAAGAAGGTTATAACCAAAATTCAAATAATATCTTTTTTTATAGATTTAAGTATTATATTTTAATATCTTTATAGATATCTATTTTTAAGCTTCTTAGTCTTAATAACTATTAAGGCTTATAATCTTAATTATTAAGAATACCTTCTTTAGAGAAATATAAAAAGAAAAACCCCTTTAAGTAATTTAATTTAAAAAAAAAATATTATTAAGATTATAACTTTAAAAATCTATCTTCTTATTGGCTACTTTACTAGATAGTTAATTAACTTTAAGATTAATAAAATCTTTATTAAAATTAATAATTTTACCCTTAATAATCTAAAAAATACTCTATAAGTTTAAAAGCTTTAATTTTCTTCTTAAAGTTAATAAATTAAATAATAAGACCCTTATTATAATAGCTTAATTTAAATATAAGATTACTATTTATTACTATAATAAGATTAAATTAAATTAGATTAAAATTATTATCTACAAAAATAAGAATTAATTTAAAGTCTTAGCTAAAGGGAAGGTCTTTAATAAAAAAGCTCTTTTTATCTTAAAGAAGCTATTAGATCTAGACTAATCAAATATTATAATAAACTTATAGAAGAAGGTAAAGAATCATTAAGATTAAGAACTATAAGTAGATATAGTAATAGAAACCTATAGAATAAGTTATAGAGATATATAATATATTAGAGGGGTTTTATTGAGGTGGCTAAAGGTTATTTAATGGGGTTGAGGTTCTAGAGATTTAGCTTTTAGTCAATATAAAAGCTTACTTCTACAGTATGATTAAACATAGAGCTGCATCCGAACTGGTAAGTCTTCGGGACGTTCTCCAGTTGTCTCCAAATAGCGATCAGATCAGCAATAGTATCAGGCCTTGCATCTTCCAGTAGAAGTTCACTCTCTTGACATCCTAGATACAAAAAGGGTCCGTGTAGTAAAGAGTTGAAACATGGTACTTCTCATGTAAGTATGTCTTAAAGCTTCCCGTTATTCGTCAGAAACGTTTTCGCGGCTTAGAAAGCCATACTCTCCTTCGAAGGAAAAGTCCTTGAACTCAAGTGTAGTAGTGGCCAAATCGAAATCAGGTGTCAACACGAGGGTGTTGCTGATGCCGGTGCTGGGGTGGTCATTGTATGATGATCACGTTGAAGGTGTTACTGAGCTGGACCTGTGGAATAAGGAGAAACTTTGCAAAATTTCCAATGTGACTGAATGGGGGAAACGAGCTTTCAAGTCGGAATTGGCCCTCTAGGCTTTTATAGCGTTTGAGGAAGGGAAGAAGAGTCATATGGCTGAAGGGTAAGATTTCTTGCTATGCAACTTGAAACCTTTATTTCTGGGCACTGTGTGCGTATAAGATTATTGTTCTTAGGGAGCGAAAACACAATGTGTTCTTTGCAAAGGTTGAAGGCAGGCCGTTATGCCTTATTTAAGGCCCAAGCATCAAGTAGAATTGGGCCGTTTAAGTTTCACGATGCATATGCAGCATCTCAAACATGCTAGACCGGCTCCGAGATAACAAAACTAGGTTTGACCACACAGCGCCGCTCTCAGCCAGGATGATGCTCCCTGTGATAAGTTCACTTATTGTCAAATCTGGTTGCCCTAACGAATTGTCAAAATCGGCAATATCTTCTTTTGTCATTATCAATAAATGCTAGGGTTAGAACTATATATCATATTCTAAGTACACTTATGTAATGTCTTTGAGTATTCTGGCAATAATTAGGCTAGATAATAAGTCATAAGAAATAAAATAGTATAGAAATTAAGATTTTAAAACAAGACCTATAACAAATCAAGAGAGTAGTGATCTAAAGAATCCAAACACTTTAAATATACAGCCAAGAATAAGGACCTCAAATGGGCATCTAACGAGCCTGTAAAAGTTAATCAATCAGGGCTGCCTACTGTAGGCGGTTAAACTCAGGATAGCAAAATGAAGTATTTCTCTTGCAGAAGTACAGGACTCAGGCGTCGGCAAAATCGCTGTTGTGAGAAAGCCCCAGGGGGTGGCATCACATCGTGTGGGGCGTATGGCGCATGGCGTAGGGCGTAGGGCGTATGGCGCGTGGCGTAGAATGGAAGATGGCGTGTGGTGTAGGTAGGGGTGTGCGGTTCAAGGCGTCGGGTGTGAATTCGACAACTTTCAATCTAGGGCATCGTTCAGACGCATGCTAAAGTGTTGCTGCCTCAATCTATCTGCGTGATGCCCCTGTGGACTCTTTCGAACATGGCTAAGGTGACAGATTCTGCCAAAAATCTCAACAATCTGCAACGAGACGTAGGTCAGATGGAGCGGGTGCGTCCAAGAGATTATGGAATTATTGTGAGGGTAGGAAACAATTGCACGTAAATTATGGCTTTTCTCTTAGACACTGTCTAATCTAAATCTTAACATAACATGATCGGATAGCCTCAAGTAGCTCGTCTACGCTACTAGAGCTGTGTGAGAAAGATGTAACAAAGCGAACAGTTCCTGACTCCCAGCGATCGTGATAAAACTGATAACCACGACCAAGCAATCCTCTGATCGCATGTGGCGCCAGGCGACAGAAGAGTATGTTGGCTTCTGGCTCTTGTATAACCTCGGGCCCAGGAATCTTCCGAAGGCCAGCAGCCAAACGCAAAGCCAACCCATTTGCATGACGAGCATTTCGTAGCCATAATTCATTCCCAAGGTAAGCCTCGATTTGAGCTGTGTGGAAGCGCATCTTAGAAGCTAGCTGACCTGCTCTTTTCTGTCGGAAGGCTATTTCAGATTTCAACGTAGGGTCGAATGAGATAATAACATCGACTGTCATTGCGCCGTTTTTTGTCAAGCCAAAAGAGAGAACATCGACACCAGCCTTCCAGGTCATTTCCGCTGGAGACACGCCAAGGTGAACTAACGCATTGGCGAAACGCGCACCATCCATATGCACACATAAGCCTGCATCTTTGGCTATCTTGCAAAGCTCGTGGAGTTCGTCGATTGTGTAGGCACTACCGCTTTCGGTAGGCTGACTGATACTGATGGCAGATGGCTGGACACTGTGAACGTCGCCGACCTTTCGACGGACCGCAGCTCTCAGAGCATGAGGGTCAAGCTTGCCATCCTTCCCAGATACAGTGACAAGTTTGCAGCCTCCAGTGAAGGCCTCTGGCGCACCGCACTCGTCGTTGTTGACGTGACTATCTTGATGGCAAAGAATACTGCCCCAAGGCTTTACCAGCGAGGCCAAACCGATGCAATTCGCGGCGGTCCCGCTCGAAACTGGGAAGACATCAACTTCTTTTTCGAAAACGTCTTGCAGTCTCTGACGAGCGACTGCTGTGATGCTATCATTTCCATATGGCGGAACATGCTCAGTAGCTGCAGCGACAATGGCTTGCACAATCTCGGGTGATGCGCCGGCTATATTATCACTCATGAAGCAGCGGCCCGAATTTGGAATGTCGGAATCCATGATGGATGTAAGATGATAAAGAAGAGGAAGAAGAATAAGTTTGTAGCAGTCTCAGAAGGTGCTTTCATATAGAGATTGAGGATGCAAGAATACGAAATCGCTAACCCGAGGAAGTAGGTATTAAATATTAGGAGGAAGAGAAGCTAATGTCAAGGCAGCCCAATACAAGACCTTCAGAAGCATGTTCTAGAAGTTTGACTCCATCTCGACTATCGAATCTGGCAATCTTTCTGTACGTAATATCTAGTGGATGAACTGACTTTGTCTTAGTGGATGATTGTGTCACTCGAAGCGATAACGACAAGGCCTAAGCAGGAGGGGTGTGTACCAATAAAGAAAATTCTCGCGGCCCGCATAGAGTGGATATCTGGCTTTTGTCACACTGGGGGTGTCTTCTAGGGCGGCTGACCGCACGGCATTCTATTTTATAATTAAGAGAAGACCCCGAGGCGGGAAGTAGAGCTATCCTTTTCTATATAATTACCAGATAAGCAACAGCTGTGTACTGGACTTGCACATCATCCCGCGGAAAATACCTGTTAAACAACATTCTCCCCTCAGAGGAACATTGACACTATGGAAAAGGTTTGTCCCAAATAATTCCCCTGTGAGAAGATATATCATATTGACTTGATGCCAGTTCGGCTGTACTGAAGCAGTCTATCATCGTGATGAGACTAAACACGAGATGGAAGTAACCGTCCAAGCTAGCATTCCATTCGCCCATTGGGACGATGCTACCAAGATGATGCTCAAAGGGGCTTCGGATGACGGCTTTCTTGTTATCACCAATTCTACCATCTTCTATGCCAAAGGCGGTGGTCAGCCAAGCGATACTGGGACCATGAGCTCCCTCGACCAGGCATCAACTTTCACTGTCACGTCTGTTCAGAAGCTTCCATCCGGAACAGTCGTGCATCTCGGGACATACTCTGGCTGCCCTTTCGACGACCAGACGCTTGTCATTCAGAAGATCAATAAGGATGCGCGAACGCTTCATTCACAGATTCATGACGCTGGTCACATTCTCTCTTCGGCTATTCGAAGATTGGGAATACCAGGGTTGCGGGAGATCAAAGCTCAACATTACCCTGGCACTGCATTTGTCGACTTCCAAGGGATCATCCAGAGCGATAAAAAGGAAGAGATGGAGAGAATTGCGAACGAAATAGTCGAAGGCGATCGCTCAATCGACGTTCATTGGTGGTCAAGAGACGAGCTCAAAGAAAAGTCTTGGACAATGCCAGGGGATGATGGCGGTAATGAGGACCTGGTCAGAGCTGTCGAGATTGAGGGCGAGGGGGCATATATGTGCGGAGGAACTCATATGAGAAGTACAGCGTTGGTAGGAAAGATTAAGGTAAGGAAGATTAAGAGGCAGCAAGGAATAACTCGAGTGTCTTATGAGCTGGCGTAATCAACTTCAGCAATGCCAATATTCTTGTAGAACTAGCATAAATAAAATGATCCGTGATAATGCCGCCATTGTTGATTCGCCAACCGCAACAGATTAAGGTAGTCTATCATGACTGTCTGCCGAATCATCGAGATGTTCACTGCGAAATAGAGACAGCCACTCTTGGTTATCAGCAACTGTGTCATCCAGCGGGTCTACCGTGCCAAATTGCAACCTTCTAGCTTCATCCTGAAACATTCTGTCAGTGGGGATGACGCCGAGCCTCATTTGATGCTGTGCAAAGCGACCCAGGTGGAAAGCTAGTAGTTCGGGAAACGACTTGTCCTGCAGAGATATCGTCGGCTCAGTCACCAGCTCTGAGCCAGTCCACGCTTCGGCTGACATCGTTATCTGTTGTAGATGCTCTGCTTGTATTGGATTCGGAGCAGCTGCCGAGAATGGGGCATAGGTATTTGACTCAGATGCGATCAAGTACGGAGGAATCGCGTTGGTGACTTGGGCCGCAATCTCTGAAACGAAGCCATGCTCTCCCTTCCAATCGTTCATCGTTTTACCCTTACGGAAATGCGATACTAGATGATCTATACGCTCCTGCCATGTTTCCATTCGTAGATCACAGAAGCCACATCTCGACGTTATAGGTGGTCCCTCGATCTTCCATGAGTCTATCATGGGAGGGTCCTGCAAATTATGGATACTCCTTAGGTGCTGGACTAGGTGGTCCTTTCGGGTATAGATCTGGCTGTTCTCGCATAAATTACTGTTATGGTCTTCCAGGTGAGATTCTGTCGGGTTTAAAAGACCGCAATAGGCACAACTGCTGCACCCGGCAACGGCTGATAACACAACGCTACCAAATGGTGCGCATAGCCATCCTTGCACGCTGAGATGCAACGACTGCTCATGGCGCGCCCAATCAAACTTGCTTTTGAACGAGTCACAACAGAATGTGCATGGGAATCTTCTCTTCTCTGCTGTTTTGCCTTTGATTGGTCGTGCTCGTTTCACCACCCGGCCACGGCGAGAGACTGAGCTAGCAGAAGCGGCAGAGCCCGAGGACAAACTTGAGCCGCTGGTAAAGCTCACTGTTGACGCGGTTCCGAAGCCTGCATGACCATCATTACGGCTACTGGTGTGTGCTTGGCCCCGAAGCGAGTCGTTTCTTAAAGCGTCTGCGATGGCAGCTAACGATGCTGCCTCAGTCTCCGGGGGCGAGTTCCGCCATCGCTGTATCGGATCCATTGAACTATCCGTAAGTGTTCCAACAGCTGATGTTTTTATTGGACTTGTTCCTGAAACTATTGGCATGGCTGGACTGCGGAGGTATCGACTTCTTCGTCGGGGAAGGCCCTGTGACTGAACCTGGACAGTGGGGGAGTACTGAAATGCCTTGGCGGCACCATGGCCGAGTTCCCATGTAGCCGTAGGTAGGCCTCCGCTTAGGCCAGCCTCATGGTGATGCTGCCAGACATGCTGGGCTTGATCCTGCAGTGTCCATGGCAACAGAGACGTTTGCCAGGAATGCTCAATTGGTTGGATCGGATTTCCCACCGAGGCCAAGGTAGCGTCGGTTGTTAAATCGGCCATGTCCTGTAGCTGCCAAGATGAAATGCTTGGATCCTGAAATTCTCCGGCGTCTCCTTGAAGGCCCTGGTCGACATCTTCAAAATTCTGAAAGGAGTCTTGGGTAGCCTGGTTTATGTCGTTCGATCCCGTTGAAAGTCCGAGATGGGCATATGTGAGCTCAGAGGGAGGCAAGACTGTTTACTATGAATCAGCGCTGTACCTTTTGGTCCTGTGAGGTATGCCTACTATCGCCGTTGTCGTCTGTGAATGGTGGCAATTCAACTGTCTTTTCTGGCTGATCAGTTGATTCCATCAGGCCATCTATTCAATAGGGAAGTATTTAGTGATGTAGTCTTGGAACGTGATTCTGACGACTGCGTAGTGGATATATTTTGGTTGTTATCGTGTCATTTGGAAGATTGATTGAGGTTTTCTCGTGATCCTCATCGCACCGATAATTGGTCTGGACAGCGGGTCCTGCTCGGATCCGTATTAATCCGAGATGCTTTAACTCGGCTTAACTGTAATGCTACTCACTACCTGTTACATCTTTTCTCCTTGACTACTATTGTGTTTACTTTCTGATCTCCTCAGAAGGCAGTTGTCCGCTCAAACACGTAAGACGCCTATATTTCTTTCCTTGCTCTTATATTACCTGCCACGACGTCTCGGACGACTGATCAAGCTAAGCTCACTTATCGTATCACTAGTCAACCCACATTTTACAATGACTTGCACCTCTTGTAATGCTCAATCTTCATGACATTTTTTTGGTGTCATAAAAAAGTAGTTAGTTACAAGGTAACTAATATTCGTGGTAGGAGCTGGAAGAAAGTTGTGAGATCTATAGATAACTTAAATTAAGTTATTATAGGCTGATTCAATACTAAACCTCAAATTGGTATCCAGTCGCCAGTTTGCAAAGCGTGTGCCAACGGAAGTCCATACCGTCTCTGCCGGGCTGTGATTGTACCATACGGTCCATATCTGAACTCAAGCTTTCCCCGGACCATTATGAAACGCGTCGTCACTCACCGGAAACTTTGAGGATACAATGCGGGGTAAAATCTGAACTAGTCCCCGGCCTTTCCCCAGGATCGGGGCAACGGCGGGAGAGGGCAATTCTGTGCCGGAAGCATCCTGGTATGCACTTTGTTCTAGACCTCTACAACTAGGCTCTTGGCGTATTTGGGTGACAGACAAGTACATAAATAATGGGAGATTCACTCAACTAAGTACCCCTTTTCTTGAACCAATCTCAGCAGTCGAGCATCATAGCAATAGTTTTACTCGACAATGTCTATCTCACCTTTTGTATGGCCCTTATTCTAATTCTAATCCTCGTGCTCAGTACTAATGAGAAAACGTAGGAATGGCCACTATGGTGGCGCATCTGCATCCTTCTTAACGTCAGCTTTTACAATCTATTGGGCAATGCCTGGTGCTCAGGTCTCGCCCCCATATTTGGCTTGATCATCCAAGAGCTGTACTGCTCTCAAACACAGGCTTCGGACTTGAACACGTATGCTCTGCTGACTCTGGGCCTCTCCGTAAGTATCTGTTAGACTTGCACTTGCTGAAGTAAGAGCTGAACAATTGACCCATCCAGAATCTCTTTGCCCTCCCCTTGTCGATGCTCATCGGGAAGCGATTCACAGTTCTCGGCTCGCTCGTCGTCTTCATCGCCTGCAACATCTGGTCCGGAGAAGCCACCGATTATTATTCGCTTCGAGACTCACGCATTGTAGGCGGATTAGCTGGTGGTCTCGTCGAAGCCCTAGGCCCCACCATCGTTGCCGAAACATTCCCCAGCCACCAACTAGGAAGAGCCATGGTCGTTTATGTAGGCTTCCTGGCTGCCGGCTCCTCAGTTGGTCCTCTTGTTGCTGGGGCTGTTGGAGTTGGGTTAGGTAGCTGGAGATGGTATCTCAGGATTCTGTCTGTAGCTACTGGACTCAATCTCTTTGGTTCAATCTTAATGCTTCCCGAGACTACTCACGATCTAACCGAAATAGACTTGGCTCAAAGCGGGCCTCCGACCTCGGCCGACACGGAAGCAAAGCCGACGACCTCTTCGATCGAGGATATTCGCATTTCATCAGCGGCCGAAACAACAACTACGACAGCCTTTTCCCATCGCTTTGGAAAGGAATGGTTTTCGAGGTCTTTCACCAGTGAATACATACCTATGAAGTGGAAGATGATGGGCATCTCCCTTGTTCGGCCATTGCAACTCCTCTCAGCACCTCAGGTTCTTGTCACGGTATACATATTTGGCCTGACCATTGGCTGGAATGTGATTCTTTCCATTATAATCGCTTTGACCTACGGTTCTCCTCCTCTTTTATGGAATTCGCACTCGATTGGTCTACTTAATGTTTCCTCCATTCTCGGAATCCTGGTTGGTCTCCCAGTTGGGGGCTACTTCGCAGATCTTCTATTCATCCGCTCAACGAGAGGGCGTACCCGAGAGCCTGACCCAAGGAGCAGGCTTCCCATGGTGTTGATCGGGGCGCTCGCTAGCCCTGCTGGGTGTCTTGTCCTAGGATACGGTTTGCAACACCCAGACCGCTGGATCGTTGTCTGTGTGGGATGGTCTCTGCTTTCTTTTGGTCTGACAGGATCTGCAAACATCTTGATGACATATTCTGTCAACAGCATGCCTTTAAGGGCAGGGGATATTGGAGTCTTGGTCAATGTCATGAAGAATTGTTTGGCTTTTGGTGTCTCTTACTCTTCAATCACTTGGATGAGGGATATGGGGCCACTAAAGCAATTTGCAATTATGGCGTCTCTTTTATGGATCGGGTACGCTTTCGTCATTCCTATTTGGCTCTGGAGCAAGTCTATGATTCAGAGAAGTGCAAGGTACGAGATTCAGTAGAGTTCAGGGGACGAATAGCTTTAGTTCTTATCACCAATAAAACATGTCCAACTATCAAGCATTTTGTTTGAGTGCTTGTGTAACTGGAGAGCTTTTGCGCAGTTTTGGAACTACCGATAGCAGTTATGACCACATAGCATAGCTACCTTATTTTCAGAGTTCTGCTCAAAGTTGTACCTTATTGCTCAATCCTTGTCAATTCAATTTTTACCCAATATCATGCATGAGGGCTTGTTAAAAAGAAAACTCCACTTACCTGTCGCTGGAGGTCTTCCTATCTATAGGGTCTTTTATAAAATAAACATCCCAATAAAGCCTGAGACAAGCCTCACGCCGGAACAATCAGCGGAGCCAAGGCGAGAATTATCCCTTTTGCCTTTCTATTGTGGGGAGTGGAGAATATTCTTAGGCTTATGGATTCTAAAGGGTAACAATACTACAATATTCGCATTGACCTAGAGGGACTCTTTTTGACTGACGCTTTGAGGCGAAGCATCTAATGTCTCACAAGTTGATTCGGTGCTCATTTGAGCAGCGAGCGTGACTGGTCTATTCTGTTGTTACAGTCCCTTGAAAGACCTCAACGGTGTGGTAGCTAACTCTGATTTGTATTACTTGGCATATCTTGATGACATACTGGAAGGCAACAAAGAAAAGTGGCAAATACATTGATAGCAGCGTTACTTTATGCTACTTCTCTTATATGACAAGGGATCCAGATGTGTTAATGCCGTAGCTTCCATAAGAGACAAAAAAGTCCATTTACTCTTAGTTTGACACGTAGGTCTCGACGTCGACTCCCGCAAGTCTGTAAAAGCCCAAAGCCCGGAGCATCGGCTTGTCATCAAATCTGTAGAGATAGACCTTGCTCTGAAGATCTGCGCGATGCTGATAGATATGCCATGCGGGGATGCAAAACGTGTCGCCCTGCTTCCACTCAAGAACCTGGTCTCCCACTTGAGTTGTACCAGAACCTTCAATAACATGGTATACGGCAGAGCTTGTCTCTTGAATCTCGGGTGAATGAGCCCCTGGTAGAAGTCTCTCAGCTGAAGCCCCGATGATTCGGCCAACTGCGTAATGAAGTTAGCATTTTGCTCATAGAATTACTTTTTGCACTCACTTTCAGCCCCATCAGGCTTCAAATACGGCTCCGAAACCCAAGAGTTGGGACTGGCGTCTAGTTTCGGCTGCATCTTGCTCCATGGATAAACAATATCAGATTCTTGAAAGTCTTCAGCTGGGTATCGTGCAGCTGAATGATGCTCGACAAAGTGAACGGGGAAATGGATGAAGCTTGGGAGGTCGAGACCATCGAGCCAAATGACTGGCTGATCATCTCCTCCCTCCTCATCAGCTCCCTTTTTTCCATGATCGTGCCAATTCCAAGTGGGAGTGACAATGACGTCGCGAGGTCTCATGGGAACTCGCTTGCCGTGGACTGCAGTGTAGCCACCAGTGCCTTCGATGATGAACCTGCATGCAAAGGCAGTGTGCCTATGGGCTGGTGCAGTTTCCTTGGGTTGGACCAGTTGAAGGCCAGCATACAAGGTGTCGGTCGTATACGGCGCGGCTATAGCAGAGAGGTCAAGGGACTGTCAGGTAGCTATTGCATGATCGTACATACCTCGGGCGGGGTTTTCAAGCATCAAGACACGGCGCTCGGCTTGGTTCTCAGTGATCAGCTGACCAGCCCGGATGAGAAATGGTTTGATCTTATCGTAAGACCAGACGTGAGGAACTGTTTGTGGGTTCGGTGCTGGAGGGTTCAAACGCGTCATCTGAGCCCAGAGAGGAGCCGTGTTGGTTGCTCGCAGGGCATCAATAAGCTCTTCGGACGTCTGCACGGAATTTGCCGGGATGGCTTCGCCTAGGGGATTGTTCCCATTGGGTACTGTCACAAGTGAAGAAGGCATATTGAGAAATTTTAGGCTTCGTAGTTGAGTACTGCTGTGACCCGGAACAAGTGATAGTGGCTTTAGAATGTACTGACTGTTTAGGTCTCGGGGCTAATGCCTTGACGACATACAATATTATATAGAATATGAAGCTTCCTGTGCAGGATCGTTGTGATTAGCAATCAGTGGTCGAATCACAAGCCTTGTGCCGACAGACTGAACAAGTGCCGTGGTTGCATCCAGGTTTCGGGGCACTGTCGGTAGGCGATCCCGACAGCACCACTCACACAACAACAACCAGGATACTTACAAAACAGTGTCATTGTTCTTTCAATACGACGATGAAACATCAGCCAAAGTCATCATCAAAACAGTCTTCGACGCTTAGGCATATTCATCTGGTAAAAGTAATTATGGCGAAAAGAAACGTTGCGCAGCCGGTACGTCACATGTTTCCCCCAAGTCGAATGCGCTAACATGTCGTCCTGATAGGGCACGGCATACCCTTCACGATCAACCACTCTTCTTAACAGGATCCATAGATCTTCCCAAGCTTCGAATGGGAATGGTCAGGTGACTGGCTCCAAAGTCAGACTGCAGATCGTGATTGTAGGTGCAGGGCTCGGAGGCCTAGCTACTGCTGTTGCACTTGCTCGAAAAGGCCACGAGGTAACAATCTTGGAACAGGCGGTTTCTCTGGGCGAGGTATGTCTTATTGACATAATACAAAGCCAACAAATTAACGCATCTGTCAATCTCAGGTCGGCGCAGGTATCCAGATCCCTCCAAACTCATCCAGATTGCTTCTGAAATGGGGTCTCGGCCCTTACCTCGAAGAAAGTGCTGTGAAACCAGAGAGTATGACGTTTCGCAGATGGGCTAACGGTGATCCTATTGGCTACACAAGCCTTTGTACCGAATTCGAAACCAGATATGAAGCACCTTACTTTGTAATCCACCGTGCCGATTTCCACAGGGCCCTCTGTCGTCGGGCCAAGGATCTTGGTGTGAAAATCATTACTGACAGCAGGGTTATGGGATACGACGAGTCAATCCCATCAGCCTCAACTCTCGATGGTCGAGAATACCGGGCCGACTTGATCATTGCCGCAGATGGCGTCAAATCCTATGCTCGATCAGTTATCCTTGGAGGGGCAGACCTACCACCTCAAAGGACTGGCTTTGCTGTATATCGAGCTACGGTCGACACCGAGGAGATGAAACGCAACGAGAACACGTCTTGGCTACTTGTGAAGCCTGGAATTAACATCTGGTACGCTGCCGAGACAAAACTCCACCACGCCAGGTCAACTAATATGTAACCAGGATTGGAGAAGACCGCCATGTCATGACATATTGCATTGCTGGGGGCAACTCATTCAACATGGTGTTATCTCATGTGGATCATTCATCTCCGAGCACATGGGATGCTGAGAGCTCAATTCGCAATATGCGAGAATCATTCCAAGATTGGGATCCCAAGTGAGCTTCAGTCTCCGAGAAAATACTCATGATCTCTAACATTCTTCCAGGTTGTTCAACGTCATCAAAATGATCAAAAGCACCGTAAAGTGGCCATTAATGAGTGGCAGTCGTCTCCTGACCTGGATATCGAGGAGCCAAAAGCTTTTGATTCTTGGTGATGCAGCTCATGCTATGGTGCCGTACATGTCCCAAGGAGCTGCCATGGCCGTAGAAGACGGAGCTGCTCTAGCTGCGGCAATCTCAAAGATCAACCACAAAGACCAACTAACAACTGCTTTACGTGTATTTGAGAGGGAGAGGATGAGTCGAAGCTATGGCATGCAATCTGCGAGCTTGGTAAATGGCAGACTATGGCACTATCCTGATGGTCCTCTCCAGCAGGCCAGAGATGACGGAATGAGGGCTGAGGTGGAAGGGAAACCATTTGTTGAGAGCACGAACCAGTGGAGCGATCCTGTGACTCAGATTTGGGCATATGGATATGATGCTGAGGATGCCATTGATGAACTTTGGCAGATTGAAGGTGCGCAGGCATAAATTATACTATATTCACCTCAAGTATCTCCCTCTACGATTTTCAATACGCGAGAGATTCTCATGTCGAGTTTCAGACTTAAACTAGAAAGAAATCACATTGCAGCATTATCAAAGCTGACATCAAAAGGCCTATCCCCTTTATACAGCATATGACATTGATATATATCAGTCACATATTGAACCTTATAATTCTACACTCGTTAAATGGCTGTTACCTAGAAACCATATGCTCCTACGGTAGATGTGTCCAAGTCTTAATACTATTAAGCTTCTCTTCAAGGCACAACCAGAGTATAGTATCTTAGCAGTATCAAAACTCAGTATCTAATGCCACTGTATTGGTAGACAAATGGTAGCCAAACAGCCAGTATTGCTCTATGTATATTCCACTCCCGGGCTACTCAAACTCCACGCCGTTCTTGAGTGTGCCAATGTGAGAAATCCTAACCTCCATCCGAGTTCCCGGTACGAGATATCTCGGCGGCTCCAACCCAGCACCAACACCTAAACATTCACTGAATTAGTATAGGCATCGGACCAAATTCATATCTTGGGATAGCTCACCTCCTGGAGTACCCGTCATTATGACACTTCCCTTCTGTAGAGTGGCTCCAGCAGAAAGATGGGCGATCAAACGAGGGATGGAAAAGACAAGGTCATCAAGTCTCGCGTCTTGTCGAACTGCGTTATCAACTACAGTCTGCAGGTGAAGCGTATCAGGCGATGTTATCAAATTGCTAGAGACCAGAACGGGCCCCAAAGGCGCAAATGTGTCGAAGCCTTTGGAAAATCCCCATTGTGGTACTCCACCAGCAAGGTTCGGATCTCTTTGCCATTTTCGTGACGAAATGTCATTGCCTGCTGTATAAGCGGCAACGTATTCGAGGGCTTCACTCTCGTCGACGTTTTTGGCATCCTTCCCGATTATTACCACCTAAACCCGTTAGTCTGTATTTATGTGAGTCGCTCTGGGAATTACTCACCAGCTCTCCCTCATAGTCTGCCTGGTCGTCCTGGGCGAGTCTGGGGATAATGACATTTGCTCCGTGGTCATGTATTGTTGTCGAGGGTTTGAAGAAGATGGACGGGAATGGCGGTGTCTTGCGGCCGGCCTCTCGAACTGCAGGGTAGTCAATTAGTGTACTGCCTATGGTGACAGTTAAATCCATTACTCACTGTGTGTAGCATAATTCAGCCCAACGCATCTAAGAATGGGTACTTCGCTAGACGCAAGCGGGCCAAGTAAGGTTTTGACCGTCACCACCTCATCTGTTACACGAGTTACACCAGTTGTGTCGTAAATATCGTCTCCCTCGATAATTCTAGCCTGGAGTTTTGTCTCTTCGGTTGTGTTCCCAAGATCAAAGTCGGGAGTCGGGAGGATGGGCTCTCCACGCAGGACACGCCCGTCGGTTGATACAAAGCGGATCAATCGTTGCCACGCGGCCTTCATTGTAAGTTCAAGTGTGATTGATATTTCTTACTCTGAGTCTGGCAAGCGAATCTCGAACCTCACTGCAAGAAGTTTAAGTCTTGCTTGGACCCGGCTGTCCATTCCGATGGTTCCCCGATGGTGAGAAGCCACTATATTTTATGTGGACTTCGGCAGATGCTTGAGCCAATCAAAAGAATACTTTACTGGAATGTCATTAGCAAGAGGCCAGGGTCTTTACACTCTTACCCCGCCAATCTTATCAGCATGTCTCTGTAATTGGCTGACATGATATACCTTATACTGAAGAGGGAATAGATCTCGGAGATCTGTGGGGTCTCAGCCTCCCTTGTATCTTTGGGCTAAAGAGGGGATAATATTTTAGACTCTTTTGATCCTTGGTACAAGTTATGGCACATCCCAACGTTGCCCCGACCAGATAAACTACTCGTTGTATCTCCAATCGTGTCATCACTACCAAGCACCAAATCAATCATGCCACTCAATGAAGATTCTCCACCGGCCTCGGCAAAGAACGGAACGTCCGCAAATGCATCCGAGCCCGCACCAAAGAGACGCCGCGTAGCTTTGGCCTGCTCGGCTTGCAGAATCCGCAAATCACGGGTGACCTGAACAACCACCGCTCTATTGGACAGCCTTGACTGATACGACTTAGTGCAATGGGCTACGGCCAAGATGCGACACGTGCGAGAAGCTGGGTTTCGAATGTTTCTATGAACAACAAGAGACATCTGTCAACCTTCTAGTCCCAAAAGAGTAAGGCCTTGATGCCCATCCTCACTCACTCACCCTAGACCCGATTGATACGTTGTCTAATTCTATGATGTTTGTAGTCTCTTTGCTGTATTGGAGGCAAAAGTAAAGCTATTAGAGGCCAATGTCGAGCAACATAACTCTAGACTAAATACTGTTGAGAATCAGTTATCGGAACCAGGGAGTTTAAGCTTGCAGCAAAATGTTCAACTTTCGATCCACACTCAACCCGGGAACCTCGTTGTCGACATTGACGAGATTCAGGAGAATGGCGTTGGCCAAAGTATGACCGATGGCATGGCAGTCTCTCTTGTAGATGAGCAAGACTGTGGTTTCTTTGGTAAGTGAATTGGTCTTGTCCTCATAAATACTCATCTTCACCCCATTCTAACAGATCCTTTTCCAGGCCCGTCCTCAAATATCGCGCTCATGAGACACATTTTGCGAGCTGTCGATATTAAGAGGTCACAAAGCCTAAACCAAATTTCCAAAACGCCAGGATCAGAGTATAGTGCCTACGACGGAGCTCTCGTAAGCAGCTCAAATACGTTCCCTTCTTCAGCCTCTCGATGCACATTAGACGACTCCCATAAGTCGGATGCTAATGTCCTACCACTAGACGAAGACATGCAACGTCTCATTCGTGCATATTTTGACAACACTGGGCTATTGTTCCCTTATATACATGAGCAAGAGTTTCTGGATACATATCAACGATTTCGAGCAAGTGGCTTCCGGGGCGATGTCCGCCGAACCTGGCTTGGTCTACTCAATATGATTTTGGCAATGGCTACTTGTACTTCTTGCTGGGAGGACTCGGGAAGTGAGGCCCACTTACAAGAATCTGACATCTACTGGCGTAGGGCCCAGGACCTTTGCCAGACGCAAATGTTCAGGGGTACCACTTTAGAAACAGGTCGGTGAACATCTACCTGACGGTTCTTGGCACATTGGAGCTCATCGATTTTAGTGCAGTACCTCTTGCTTACAAGCCAGTACCTCCAGGGCACGCAAAAGTCTGTTCATACTTGGACTATTCATGGTCTTGCCGTGAAGGCTGCCATGTCTATTGGTCTTCACTCGACAGACATCGCTTCTAAATTCACTCCCCTTCAATAAGAAATGAGGAAACGTACTTGGTATGGATGCGTTTTGCTTGATAGGTTAGTCTCTGCTATTTTAATTCTCACCAGACGAGAACTCCGTTAGCCGGCTCGATGATGGCCGCTCAACATCATTCGTTCACTCACATGGTACTACAGAAGCCTCAGCATGACTTTCGGAAGGCCATGTGCCATCCCTGAAGATTACATACGCTTGGATATTCCAAGGACCTTACCGACCACTACCTCAACCTCGGAAGAAATTCATCACATGAGCACTGCATTTTATGTTGCTTCCATGTAAGATTCCACTGGTCATAATTGACTTGACAACTGACTCGTCTAGACTTCTCTATAGAATTATGGGTAGAATCATCCAATCTCTCTATGGAAGCAACCTTGGATGTGAGGACCAAGCATCAGATACTGTCACCATAACAACCATCATCCAGTTTGGCCAGGAATTATCCGACTGGCAGCATAGTTTGCCTCCGTGCATGACTCTACGATCTGTCGAGGATATACCACAAGATACCGATGAGGATGCTCATGGATCTCTCAAAGAAAGGTTTCGAATAATCCTAACACTCAGATACCTCAATGTCCAACTGCTCCTTCACCGCCCTGTCTTTATCCGGTCACTACGTGCTCTACTCAAAGACCCCAAAGTACCACATCAACATGCAGGATCAATCAACAGTATGCAAGCCAACTTTGACAAAGCATTTGTCCAGGTTGCCGAGAATACAATAGAGATTATCCACGCCATATTGCAACGGCCTGATCGTGGGCGACACCTGATTGGGGCTTGGTGGTTTACTCTTTACTACGGTGAGTAATTTAGCCTAAATGTTCCGTCCAGAGATTGACTCGAATGATCAGCATTTAGCGCAGCACTAGCAATCTTCGGCAGTCTTTTAATATCTCTTGATGTAGAAGTTGGGAACGCTGGCCGCCTTGAAAAAGCCAAGCAATCTCTGAGCAAGACTTCCGAAACGCTCCTAAAACTCAGCGATCATAACACTCTTGTCTTACGCTGCGTTAAATTCATCCATCAGCTTCTGAGAATCGTCAACGCCTGGGGTTCGTACTACCTATCAACATATCATCCTTTACCTTCTTACTAATGATATTGCAGACCTGAGCGCCACCGGAGCCAATCCTCGTAGTCAACCATTGGAGTCATATTTGGCAGGAGAAGGAGGCACTGCTAATCTTGATCTTGAGTGCGATTTTCTCTCGACGATGCCGACGTGGGACACGTCAACCGACGACTTTAGCGATGAGCTTGAGCTAGGCCATTTCTTTACGAGCGATTCCCAGCGATGGTTTGAACGAACTCAGTGGTAGAACTGGTCATCGCGCGAGGGATATGTAGGTCCGAGTTTAGTCTAGTTAAATTTATTTTTAATATCTTCTTGGTCTTTGAGCCGAAGCATAGGTGATTGATCTGTACGGTCGCGTCTACAAGCATAGTTATTGATCGGATCAGTGCACAGGTATGTGCGCCATGTGCCGCTTTGTCAGCGGAACTCCAACCGTTCAAGGGCTCATCCGCCTAACCAAGAACCGCGGAACATTTAATTGTCACGGGGCAACATCGGAAGTTGATCTGGGATACTCATAGTGAAACTTTTACTTAAAGAAATAAGAAACACCCTTCTCAAGCCAGGAATTTTAATATCCAAACTCATCAAAACCAATTGTATTAAATACCACGTTTCTACCATTTCATTCCTTTCAATCATGTCAAAAGAAATTACCCCGGGAGGCTACCACTGGATCTCCGAAGCCATTGAGAGCCTTGATCCAGAGACTGACTATGAGATCATGTGGCGTTTAATGGCTTGCTACCGATTGTCGGATTTTATGAACAACATGATCTACGCCCTGACATTTCCCAATTTCATCATTACAATACACGGAGCTGAAACTGTTTGGCGCTCAGATGGTGGAAAGGTCATTAAGCGAAGTGCCCAGCGTGTTGAAGACACAGAGAATTACAATATGACTTGGTGGCACTATGGTCCTAGCGACAAGCGATGTCGAGATGCAGTCGACAGCATCAACAACCTTCATGCGTCTCTCGCTCGTCGCTACCCGGGAAACTTCTCCTACAACGACGATTTTGTCTATGTCACGGCCTTTAGTGCCGTGCTGATGCATCGCCGTCGCCTTCAATTGAGGCTGTCAGGGTTCACAGAAAAAGAGAAAATAGCTGCCCACCACTTTTGGCGCGACATGACGCCTCTGTTCATCACTGGCGACGGTAATCCTGTCCATGGATACCCTCAAGACTTCGAAGACTGTCTGCGGTTTTGTCAAAAGTACGAAAATGAGACCCGCGAATTTGATCCGAGAATGCAGTACATCGGCTTGGCTATCATGAATCAATTCGCCTTTCGCTATTTCCCTCCTGGACTACGATGGTTTGGTCTCGCCATAGTGAAAGCGTTATCACTACCGACAACCCTGAAAGCAATGCGGATCGAACCTGTAAACCCTCTTCTTCGGTGGTTTGTTGTCTTCATGGTTGGTACACTGATGAACTTTGCCGATACCTTTTTGCCTGACCCTCGGGAATCGTTTTGGAAGAGGATTGAGACATTGGAGGTAGAAGAGGCAAGATTGAGAAAGGAAGACATTAAAAACAGTGACAAGGCATATCATAGCCACATGAGAGCCAAGTGGAGCGCTCCGGGATGTCCGTTTTATAGGAAAGCAGAGTAGTTTGACAAGTTGCATTGTATAACTATGGCTTTCTAGCTGCAACCAAGTATTTTAAGTACTGATTATAAGACGAGCTATGATTATTTGAGGAGGCATTCCAGACTGTTTTGTTAGCTATTTCGAAGCCATACTGGTCTTAAATAGTTTTATAACCGTAATTAGGAGGGACATTAATAGGCCTAGTTTTTGAAGTATCTATATATACTCTTTGCTGATTAGCTTGAGCACACTGTAGGTACTATATTGATTGCTTGTGCCGCTGTAATAGATAGCCCCTTTCACCATAGTCAGGCTTACCTCTAGACCCATCATACCTTATTCGGGCTTTGGTTTCCAGATTAGCAGTCCTGATTTCTGATGAATCCCAGGAGCTGCTAACCTCGCACAGGGGGCCTTCGCGTTTCTATACAACGGAATGTATTCTCAACTCCGTAAGGTGACTTAATATCCTAAATTCGAACTTGGTAATATATATATAAACATATCCTCAAACACATAAGAGAGAGGCGCTATGTTTCTTAACTTCCCTCAAGTAATATGTAATACCGCGAGATATAAATGTGCGGAAATACACTTCTCACTACCTATATCGAGCACAATGCGAATCCACGGAGACTCGAAACACAGCATGCCACGGCGACTGGCGGGAGTGGAGTGATTAAGCTTTTCACGAGATTCTTCTTCTTCTCATAATGTCTTCAAAGGCTAAAATGCTACTTATATCAATGATTTCCTGCTGCCTTCCTAGCATCTAGGCTAGACAGATCCTTACAATCGCTAGAGTACTATTATCCTCATGTATAGGTGCTATGCTCAGTATTCTCATCCATTCTGACCAGAGAGGAGAAATTGGAGCGATAAATGGACTGATATATCCCGCTTATTCATTAAAATCAGATAAGTTATCTCCATATATGTATTGGCAGTAAGCGGTGATTGTCCCGTCTTACCCGCATCAGGAGATATTGTCATGGTAGGCGGTAAATGATCTGACATTCCAGTTAGCTATGGTAGCTGGTAGCTGTACTCCCGGCCAACATTTTCTCACTACTAGGCAAAACAGACAATTAGCTACTTTGTAGTCTAGGAAATATACTTCTGCTATAACAGGTCTTGTTAGATTAATGAGTCATTGTCATTACAAAGCGTCGTTGTCAGGTTCTTTGTTTTCACATCTCGTGACTGTCTATGTTTGGGGTGGTAGTGCAATCTTTTTCAATGGTGTGACTTTTCGGCTCCCGGGCTCACTGTCCCATGTGCAGGAGAAACAGCATGCAACCTCTCTGGAATCAATCTGACAGATCACTGAACCAACAGCTGCGTCTTACGTTTTTCCATGACACGTCCTCGGCGTAAGAACTTTCAATTTCTGTTCCCTTCAAGTCTAAGCAGAGACATGTAAGTCGTGGTGTCATGTCGCCCAGTCTAATAGCCGGACTAACCGAAATAGCCAGTTAACAAGACATCATTAGCCTGGCAAAACGCAAGGGCTGCACGCTGCTAATAAGGTGCAGCTGAGGAGCCATGTGGCCGATGGGGCTGGGGTTGAGCAACTCATGCGGATTTCCGGGGACAGTACCGGTAATAGTTAGGCGCCACGAGACAAATCACTTCGGTTGCCCGGGCCGTCGAATCTTACGGCTCTGACAATTCCATCTGCTCATGGGAGCTAACCGCAAAAAGAGGTCTCACAGGACCCCTCCTTGGGGAAATACCCGGGGTAGGTAGTGTGATAGGCTGGCTGTTTAGGCTATTAGGCTATATCGATTAGGTTACTGGGGTAATTGGAGATCCATGGTTAATCGGTTAATATGGACTTTTAAATATCTTGCTTGGCGCTCCCGTGGATCTTTCGATTGCATTGCGAGCTTCAGAATTAATTATCCGGACTCAATTTCGGAGAATATCAGTCTCTCGTACGAACTACCGACGCAAGACCGGCCCCCTCCCCTGGCCCTGTATAGTGGTTTACCCCATCCCCATCTTGTGCGCCAAGTACAGTCAATTTCCCGAAATCGACAAGCTCCTTCACGATGCCTTTCGCCGTCGGCACTTCGACTACCAGGCAGGACCTCGCCGTTGCCCAGGCTGAGGCGCCTCAGCTTGCAAAGGTCAAATGGTGGACCGATCCTGGAATGCGGCAGCTGTACTTCTATGCCGCCATTCTTTGTGTCTGCTCTGCTACCACAGGCTACGATGGGTAAGCAATCGCAAGGGCGGGGGACTAAAGCCCGGAGCTAACAGGAAACTTCCAGCTCTATGCTGAACACCTCCCAAGCCATGGACGATTGGCAGGATTACTTTGGGAGGCCGAAAGGCTCGAAGCTTGGTATTCTTAACTCTATCTACCAGATCGGTAGCATCGCCAGTTTCCCATTTGCGTACGTCATTCTTGTTTGCAATTCTGCATTCTGCAGGGTCGACGAAAGCTAATTTCGGGGTCACATAGTCCCTTCATGGCTGATCACTTCGGCCGCAAGATCCCGATCATCGTAGGATGTCTTATCATGATCGTTGGTGCTTTCATTTCGGCCTTCACTGATGGCTACGGCAGTACGTCACCAACTTCCAACGCCCCATAATTTACTCTTCCAAACAGTAGCTAACAAACCCTTGATAGTGTATCTTGGCGGTCGATTCCTCGTCGGTTTCGGAAACTCTCTGGCTCAGCTGTCTTGCCCTGTCCTCCTCACCGAGATTTGCCACCCCCAGCACCGTGCCATCGTCTCCGCCATCTACAACTGCCTGTGGAACTTGGGCGCCACGCGTGAGTGATCACCTGAAGCTTCAATCCTTACGTCTGCTAATTTTGGCCGTCTAGTCTGCGCTTTCATCGGTCTCGGTACGATCAACATCAACAGCAATTGGTCATGGCGATCCATTACCTTGATCCAAGCCGTGCCATCATTGATCCAGATTACCTTTATTTGGTGGATTCCTGAGTCCCCTCGTTGGCTTATGGCTCACGAAAAGCATGAGCAAGCGCTTGACATCCTCGCGAAATACCATGCCAACGGCGATGCCAACAATGCGACTGTGCAGTTCGAATACAACGAGATTAAGGACACAATCGCCCTCGAGTACCAGGCCCAGAAGACTGGCAGCTACCTTGATTTCATTCGAACTCGGGGCAACCGCTACCGTCTTATGCTCTTGATCTCCCTGGGCATCATCTCGCAGTACTCTGGTAACGCTTTGATCAGCAACTACTCCAACATTATCTACGAAGGCGCTGGAATCAAGGATCAAGCCCAGAAGACCGGATTGAACGCCGGAGAGAACATGTTGAAGCTTTTCGTTGCTATTGGTTGCTCGCTGGGAATTGACAAATTCGGTCGGCGTCCACTCTTCCTCACTGCCACTGTCGGTAAGTAAAGATCTAGCCCTTTACCATAAAGAACGCAGCTAACATTGATACGTTTAGGTATGCTACTGTTCTTCTTGGCCTGGACAATTGTCGCGGCCCGTTTCGAAGCTGGCGGTGAAGTAGAGATCAAACGTCTCGGATACCCCCAAATTGCCCTCATCTGGCTCTTCGACGTCTGCTACTCCATTGCCTGGTCCGGTCTGATTGTCGCCTACGCTCTGGAAATCTGCCCATTCAGACTCCGTGCCCGTGGTCTCATGATCATGAACTTCTTCATCCAAGTCGCCCTCACCATCGGCAACCAGACCAACCCCATCGCTCTCGAGAACCTTCCCAACAACTGGAACTTCTGGTGCTTCTACACTGTAAGTCCCGCTCCCCTTAACCAGTCAATGTGATAAAGACTAATAGAGAAATAGGTTTGGATCGCTGTCGAGCTTGTCTTTGTGTACTTCTTCTACATCGAAACCAAGGGCCCGACTCTTGAGGAGATTGCAAGAATCTTCGATGGCGATGACGCCAACGTCGCACAGGTCAACTACCACGACACTGAGAAGCAGGCTGCTATTGAGACCTCAGAGCACGCGCACAATCCTGAGCGCAAGGACCTTTGATTGTATGTGAGATAGAGCAGGAACTTGGTTGCCGCTTTCGGAGCTAATACTTGGGAACATTTAATAAATTTCGTTTCATTCTTGAGATAAATGTGCGTTGTGACAAAGGCTCTTATAAATACAAACCTTCCTAGTAATTCCACTCAGCAGTCTGATATGTATGGTAAATGATCAGTTCAATTGTTACCACTATATTTTATTAGAATGGTAAGTTGTCCAGTCAAAACAGTTGGTACTGTGGTCTAGTTGGTTATGACATCTCGTTAACACCGAGAAGGTCCCCGGTTCGAGCCCGGGCAGAACCTCATTTTTTGTGCCCCAATGCGCAGGAGGAAACTGCTTACTGTTATTTTACAGCTTGAATTCATTTTTCCGGAATATCAGACGAATTTGATCAATCGTTACCATCCACGTTACCTGTAGAGACAGAGATAAAATGTATTCATCTATGGTCTGCTCAGTGACCGAATCATAATCGTAGGAGATGTCACCAATTGGCGGCTAACAGCGCCGTGAATAATAGTAAGTGCCACTTAATCTGCTGTATCATACCGTCCAACATGTAGCTCAATTAATTGTCGAATATACGGGAAGGTCTTGCTTTGAAACTTAATGAAACCAGGCGTGACATAATCTCCGAAGCCGGTGGCCATAATGTTCAAGATGAGCTGACGGGGCAAAAGAAAAGGATTCAAGCTGTCGAGCCCCATCGCTACTATTTTCGGGTCCAGCGACTGTCAGTTCGAGCGAAGTAGTAAAAGATAATTGACCAAATTTGAGTTGGTCCATGGATTCCTATTCCTCATAAATGTGTAATGTGATCTGAATTGTCTTTATAATTAAATAACTAGTATTAAGTTTTCATGTAAGCCTACCCTAGAGCAAGTTTGGCCATAGTTTTTGGAAACTTCATCAGGGAGTAATATTCTTGGTGACCTAAATTTTGAAAAGCTACGATCCTTTATGGGAGTATTAGTTACTTAAGAAGCCTTCACTTAGGGGATATAAGTGCTGATATATTGCCCGTCGGCGGAGAGGATGCCACGGCATTAACATACCAATGCGTTTGATAAGACAGGGAAATTTGCCAAACTATACTCGGTGGATGTAGTGCTCTATCTCAATCGTCTCATTTCTGTAGTACATATCTGAACAGGAAACTTTTAACGCCTAGTTAAATATTGAGTCTTGTCTGCGGAGAGACAGGTTTTGCCATTATCATCAGCGGATTTTTAATCCACAATGCAAATGACTTTTGCTCCGTCCAATTCTTACTCTCGTCGCAAAGTTCAAGATCGAAATTGATGAGAAGCGTTGCCAAGATAAGTCTCATCTCATGCATCGCCATATTCTGCCCAAGACAGTTACGAGGTCCAAAGCCGAAAGGTTGATGAGCATCCAGCATATCTCCAGCATACTCTGGATCCGTCTTGAGCCACCTTTCAGGCACAAAGCTTTCGGCGTCCTTGAAGTTCTCTTCCGAGTGGTAGGTGGAATAATGGTGGACTGAAACTCGCGTCTCGGGTGGGATATACTTGCCCAGGATCTGCTGTCCATCGGCTTGCACGACTCGAGGGCTTCCGATGGGTACGGGTGGGTAGACACGAAGAGCTTCTTTTAAACAAGCGTTCATGTATTTGAGCTCAGCGAGGCGTTCAAGTGTGAGGTCGTCTGAAGTGCTGAATCTCCCTCGAATCTCCTCGAGCACCGTTTTCATCTTGTCAGGGTAGGTAAGCAAATTGTAGAGACAACCGCTGAGAAGAGTGGCTAAAACGTATTAGCAAGGTGAAATTTCTCTTGATTCTTGTTTCATTGCTATATCGCACTTACCTGTTGTTTCCGATCCGGCGAGCATAAAGAGCTCGGCATTGGAATGCATTTCCTTGACAGTGAGTCCCTTGCCCTCCTTCGCCGATAGAACAAGATTCCACACATCAGGCTGATCAGAGCCATTTTCCAAACGATGGTTGACACGATCTTCCGAGTGCTTGCAGTGTGTGATGCGCTGCTGAGTGACTGACTTTGGCTCAAATCGAGTGAATATGTAGTTCAGAATAGGGTAGTAGTTGATCATAGAGGCAATTGGCAGCATCTTTAACGATTCAAAGATAGACTTGACCCAGGGGCTGTACTCGTTCTCGGCAAGTAGATTGAGAGGATGCCCGAAGCAGAGCTCTGCCATCACATCGAAGGTTGTAAAGTTGAGTAGTTGGGTCATCTCAACAGGCTTCGCGCCTCCATTGCCGACCTCGGAGATCTTGTACACGAGGAGGTCTGCATATTTCTTGAAGAGGGGTTCTTGTTGCTTTAGGGCGCGCTCGGAGAAGGCAGGTGAAAAGAGTCGACGCATTCGAACATGGTTTTCAGAGTCGGTCGTCAGCATACTGGGGACGCCTAGCATTTGTTAGTCTGGATGATTATTGGTGTATCTCTTCCTTCAACATACCATTGATTGGCTGAACAGAGAACTCTTGCGCCTTCTCAGTCACCTTGGGGCCATGAATGTCATTCCAAGCTTGACCGGCAGTATAGCTAACATCTGTGGGACCAAAACGCACAACAGGTCCATAGATGTCATGTAGTCTCTTCATCCACTTGACATCTTCACCTTTGAGCGCAGCCAGCCAGTACGGCAGCCTGGTAATAGCACAGAATTTCGGGCCAGGTATACTCGCGAGAGGATGGAGCGTCACATAGTAAACACTGGAAAAGAAAGTGTAAAAAGCAACGATGGTGATCAATGCCAGAACAATGCCTATTGTTGTGGCCATGGTGGCTCTAGCACAGAAGTTGATCACCTAACGTCTTGCGAAACAAGTATGAAGGAATTAGGTTTTAGGGGCGGACACAATGGTAATACGGCAATTACAATTGCTTGCTCGTTTGGATACCTTGAACTCCTAATTGGTTAGATAACATGGCCTGTCTCGACAGAAGCGGAGAGAACAAGTTTCATCCTGCAGGTGCCGAAAAAAGAAACAACCCTGCTTCTTCGTATGCTTGGTTGCGGCCCCAATCCTACATAGCTCGCGTACCTCGCTTACCGTTAATTCCTGTGCCATATTGCCATACTGTTAAATGCCTGCATAGGACTGTTTTCTTTCATGCTTATAAATTAATTGAGTGGAAGTATCCCAAAGTGAATTTAATCAGTCAGACACTTTCCAATGGAACAGGATATGTTAGCAGAGGTTCATGAACAGCAATAGAAACGTCCTCGGTCATGTGAATTTACCGGTAGGTAGCATTGATGTGGTCCTGGTGCGAGACAGGGTTGTGATCCTGTCACATTTATCATTTTTAGTCACCAACAATGCCCAACTGTGCTTGGCTGTGCCTAGACTTGGCGGCCCCAGTCCCCGGTTTCCGAGCCAAGCCTACTGAGAAGCTGAGACAGGGAACAACCAATCATCTGGCTGGACCACTCTTTAAAGTTCCAACGGTACCTTAACGAGATTTGATTTCGACGCTGAAAGGGCTTCCTTCCCATTATCAGGAACAAGTGACAAAAGCAATCAAGTAGTCACGTTTGCCGACGCAAGGTAGCGATACGAGTATAGACGGGGAAACATCGCTAGGCCAAAGCCTAATGCCCACTGGCCCTGGAAAGGTAGAATCAAGCTTGGTGGTTGGTCGCAGACTCCCCAGTTACATACGAGCGATAGACTAGCAGCCGGCAGCTAAAAAAGAGTCAACGGCCCGCGAGGGGAAGAAAACACCCACATCACGCACACCCCAGTTTGTGACCCCCTAGAATGGCTACCTGAAAGGAAAAAGTAAAGTCTTGGGTGGTATTCGACAAACGAGGCTTAATTCAAGGCAAGATCTTCAACACTCTCAATACGAATAAAACATGACAATGTCTCAAGCGCCCTTTTTCGCTAACCTTCTCCTAACCTGCAAAATACACAACCGCGCTTCAATTGGTGTTTGTCTCTCACAATGGCGGGATCCATGACGGGACAGCAGATCAAGGCTCTTGCCGATAGCCTTGAGCCTTTGACGCCTAAAGATTTAGGACCTGTCGTTCAGGGTTTCGCACTTTTCTTTGGCGCTGTTAGCGTCATTGTCGTGTGCCTGCGGATTTACGTCCGGGCTGGCTACTCTGGAGTGGCACCGAGGCTGCTTGGTCTAGAGGACTACATGACTATTGTCGCGACTGTAAGTATCGCCTCCCTCTACTACATGCCTCTGGTCCACAAACAGACTAATTGATGGCGGAACAGTTGCTACTGATACCCGCCGTTGTCTTCGCCGTTCTCGCTGCGCAATATGGAGTTGGATGCCGCGATGTCAACCTCCCCTCACCCTTGTATCTCGTGCGCGCATCCGAATACCAGACGTACTGGGAGATCTTGTACTTTACCTCATCGACCGTTATCAAGTGCGCCATCGGATTCACCTGCATACGATTGGATAGCCGACGACGAGTGGTCTTTCCTATATATCTCAACATGGCAGTCATGATCATCGTAACCATCCTGGCCCTTACATTTGTCTTTGCAAACTGCAAGCCGCTTGCCGCAACATGGAATCCTGGGCTGTGAGTCCCCCCCTACTACCGAGCCTCTTGTGGCGATGATCACAGTACTAATATGGGCTACCAGTGGAACTTGCCAAAAGAAAATCAGCTTGCAGACTGTCAGCTACATCGTCTCTGCAATTCAAATGGCGACCGACTGGGTATGTGCAGCCATTCCATGTTTTATTGTCGCGGGGCTTCAAATGTCCCGACGCAGAAAGGTGTCAGTTATTGCTATCCTTGGTCTCGGTGTTTCGGCCAGTGTTGCTACGTGTGTTCGAATGCCTTACCTCAAATACTACGACACTGTCAAATATCCCGAGGAGATTGCATGTAAGTCTTCCTAGAGTTTCAACCTGTCGAGATGTGTGCTGACGAAGGGCTTTCTATCGTGAAACAGACCACCTTGGCGTTATTAGTATAACCTCGAATGTTGAGTGCTGTCTGGGAATCATTGCTTGTTCTCTACCCCCTCTCCGGAAACTCTTCAGATTCTACTATGGCACCTCTCGTGATCGGAGTTACAAGTACACAGAAGAAGTAAGTTATATTCTTAATTCATTAAAATATCATCTAGCTATCCTTTACAGGCATAGCTTTGGTATCTTTTATTTTGGTTACACTAGTCCTTAGATGTATACACCTACTAATAATGCTCTAGAGCGAAAATGCCCTGAACAGTTCAGGTCTTGGTATTAGACTTGATTCGGTTGGTGGCCGAAAGGGTACATCTCAGGCTTCAGCTCAGCATACTGTAGTACGAGGAGGAGACCAAGAGATAGATGATGATAATTCAAGCAGTAAAGGGATTATACGAAAAACAGACTTCAGTGTTAGTTCGTCACGATATGACTGATAAAAAAAAAGGCTAGAAGATAAAAACAGAAGTTGAATCATTCTGAGTCAAGTTTACTCAATTAACTTTCAAGAGTATAGTATACCAACACAAATGGTAGCTAGTGCAATTTCCTGGGTAGCCCATCTCCGGTTGAGCTTTGATGATGAACGAGAATAATTAGTGAACATCAGTGTTTAAATCAGCAGAACAGAATATTTTACCTACAATTGCTCGTTGGTCTGGATGACTGTGTCCCACTTATTGCTATGCTTATCATTTCGACAAACTCAACCAAACATAAACTCGTTAGAACCTTACTTGACAGTATAATTCTTATATTGTAGCCGCCTATCGACTCTTCCAAACTGGATTAACTTCATTTATATACATTTCGAACATCAGGGAGTCGCTGTACCTGTCAACGAGTTGTAGACGTCGAGGAGCTTTCCCAAGGTTCTCCGGTAACTTGAGACACCTACGACCATTGTCACCTCTGTTATGAATGGCTTGGTTATGCTTTTCTCGACCCCAGTATTGGAATAAAGCTGTGAATTTTCAGTTTGAGTCGTTTTGCAGTATCAGAAAATTTCAGATGTCTGCTCCACCCAAGTCGCGAGTTGAAGGTAATTTGTTCAAACGTGTTGCGAACCCATGGCAGGTAAGCGGAATGGTGTCATAGCTGAAACTTGGCAATCCCTAGAATTCACAGGTCGTGTGTGAAATTTCAGGATAGTGTTCAAATATCCTTTGGCCTTGGACAGATGGTAGGCTGTTCTGTGGCTCCTATCCAGAAGAACATCCAGGGTGAACGGTATGGCAAAGCGTAAGTGAAGGTGTTTGTGGGAAGATTGACCTATCAGAGTTTGGCAAAACACCACGATAGGCAGATAAGCATATATATCAAGAGAACATAGACTATCCGAGAATAGTACATCAGACTTCGTTTAGGGTTAGCTTAGTCTAATTCACTATTATGCCTAGGTTTATAGGCTTTCTTTTCCACAGCTAGTGTACTTGACCTGGGTTTCATTACAGATATGAACAGTGTGTTCGTCGCCAAAGTCCGTAATATCTCGTCTGACTTGAGAACAAGTACGAATGGACCAAGAACGGGCGAGCACATTTGTTCCAATTGCTTCTATATAAGCTCCACATACCTCCCCAAAAAGACAGGAAAACTCACAAACATCACAAGTACATCTTCTACGATATCAGAATATCCAGAAGGTAAGTTATCCCCAATTCTTCATACGAAAAAAAAAAAAAACAGCAAACAGATCGCCCAAAATGAAGTCTTCCCATTACACACCGGAAGAAAGAGCTCGGCTTCGGGAAGGTGTTGATAAAGTAGCCGACGACTTCCTCCAACGCATCGACCGTTTGGACTTTGGCCCTTCGAATGATTTCTTTTCCAACGGTGCAATTTCTGCCGATCGTGATCAAGAGATCCGGGCTAGGCAGGCAGCCTTCAACGTGTCTGGACTGAGTGTCCAAGTCCCAGCTCCTCGAAGACGTGTGGCATTTGATTTGCCCGGCCAGAACGTCCAAGCTCCGAATCCTCGAAATTTGGGCGAAGAGACTCAGGCAAGGCAGGCAGCATTCAACGTGTCTGGGCTTAATATACAAGCCCCAGCTCCTCGAAAGCGTGTGACATTCGATTTGTCCGGCCTGAGTTCCCAAGGTAGCAGCCACTCCCACAGTAGCTCATCCCGCACTCACGGCTCGTCTTCCTCGGGGTCTCGGGTTACCCGGCGACATGATGCCACTGATGAACTCGAAATGAACTGTCCGTACAATGTCTATTATGAACAGGAGGAACATGACGTCGAAACGAAGAAATTGGTCAGAGCATTTGCCGACGAAAGGGAGAAATTGATCAAAGCAAAGGGCCACTTTCAAAACCAGTTGAGAGAGCTGGACCAGCGTCTGATTCACGCCAACAACAAGAGGGACCTTCTTCTTCAAGAAGTTGACGCGAAGCGCCGCAGACCCAACGGGGCTGGGGCCGATGAGGCTTTGGCACGCTACAGAGCGCATGAAATGGAGCGACAGAACATTTATGCATTCCGCGAAAGTATCAAGAGCGAGCTTGGCAGGATTACGCAGATGCTTAGCTGAGTCTTAAGTACGTGAGGGCTTTCTGGGGGTACGCGCTGGTGGGACAACGGGGGATTGTATGATAGAGAGGGGAAGGTTTGCAATTTGGCGTTGTTACGGGGTTTAGGTAAAAAGGCAGGTATTTCCTAATACAAGAGAACTAGTAGCGAACTTTTATGGGTAAGGTTTTCCCAAGACCTTTACCTCCACTTGTTGTTCAATAAAGTGACTCACATTTATGAATTACACCCTTTTTGTTTAAGATACTACTAAATGAGTTCCATATCGAATCATACATTAGTCGCTTTTATGTGGAGTTGCAAAGACTTCAGCTTTACCTATGAAATTTACATCTGATGGCTGTACGGGCGGTGTCGGCGGTAGTCGCTGTGCTTATGTCTGCATTCGTCTCTGTAAGGATGTTCTCGACAGTGGCTTTGACCAAAGTTGCAATGTAACTGGTGAGAGTAGCGGAGAGTGTAACAACAGTCGACTCAACCGATCCGGTATTGGTGGCGGGGTCCATTGAGGTGGGTTAGGAGAGAGTGAGTGACTCGCAGGTTTTCGAAAGAGGAAATGATTAAGACCACTAGCAACAAGTATTATCATCATATGATTATGAAACTTGTGATTAAGTCCTGTGGGAATATGTCATATAATCCGTTTCAAAGATAACTTGACAGTGGCACATTGACGTGACCCTGTGATGGTTAATCTACACAGCCATTACAAGCAGGTATAAGAACCGTCAGTATCAAACGCCATGGTTCACTCCAAAGTCAGATATCTATAAAGGAGAGTATTTCTCCCCTTAAATAGACATTACAAAATACATTAGTCACCTTTGTTACCAGGCTTTCGAACAATTTAACACCATACAAGGATAATCACTAATTCCGCCATTTGACCCAGTTTCCACAATCATGTGTCAATTCGAGCCTACTACCGCCGCGGCTATGGCTATTTTTGGTGAGACCAAGCCTCCTGCTGGAGAAGGTCGTGTGTTGGTTGATTTATGCGATTACGAACAAGTCTTGTGTAAGCATGGGAAGAAAAGGCTGGTGAAAGTCCGAGATTGCGGATCCAAGCATTGCACATTTTCTCGGGCATATGTAAATATTGCAATTAATTTCTAGGCGGGGATAACCATAGTACGATCAAGCTAGACTTAATAGCGTTATTTTCCACCCGTGAATAGGTCTTTCATAATCTGCTGAGCCGAGAATATTACTACTTCCATGTCGGAGTAGGGAAAGCAATATTGATCGATAGACGTTTGCTAGTGGGTGTGCCACTAGGAGATATGTTGACTAACCCGGTGGAATGCTGCAGATCGGAGCAAACTGGCCCCACTGGCATTCTCGCGGATAACCCCGCATCAACCGAGGAGTCGGAATATCCGAGTCAAACTTCATAGAAAGCAACTACAATTAATCAATTAAAGTTAACCTTATCCAATACTTCGCCGAGACAGAATAGAAAGCAACAATTCTGCGCTGTTATTTTCACAACGTACCACTGCGCGAAACAGCACACACTGCGAAGATGACCACAAGAAAGGGACCCTTCAGGCTCGTTACCGTCAACACCGCACCAGAGCGTGCGAAGCGACTCATCGGACGCTTGATCACCGAGCTCCAAAACGATTATGAGATCATTCACGTCAATAACTGCCAGAGTAATACACTCACGACTGTTGTTTATCTTTTGCTAACAAGATGAACAGGTATCGATGAGGTGATTCCCAAAGTCACTGAGCACAAGCCTGACGTTCTGGTGAGTGATTAACTGGGCCGGAAACCACAAAGTTTAAGGTGGGAGGCTAATCATATCTTTACAGTTCTCGGCTTCCATGTGGTCTACGGAGGAGGCTGAACAGATCCATTCAATGGCAAGATCTATCGTGCCTAACATTAAGCTGCACGCGATACCGACTGGACTGCAGGTGGAGCGAGGACCGGATGCTATTGTGGAGTACCTCGTTGAGAAGGTTCCTCCTCTGCTGGATAGCTAGAGTACCAGGGTCATCCATCAATTAAAGTGAATCTCGGTCAATATCTCGCCGAGATAGATCAAAGAAAGCAGAATTTTCTTCCACACAATAGAACATAATGATTACCATGCCCACAACCAAGATTTATCTTTCAATAAAGACATAGTAGCCATTTGCACATACTATTCGGGTTGCGATTTAGAGACATGTTTAGGACTGAATAAATAAACTCTATGTGATTATCTATAACCTTGTTCGACAAGCACACATCAGCTAGTGATTTCAACACTCATTGGGGATCTTCTGAATCCTATTCTCAAGCCTGTATCTATTCATTCTCGAAGCGGCTCACAAGCGTACCGATATGCGGCAGAATCTCGACTCTAAACTCATCGCCATGTTCAAGATTCTCCTTGGGCTTCTTACCCATACCCACTCCTGCTGGTGTACCGGTAATAATGACAGTACCCGCCGGCAGAGTTGTGCCTTGGGACAGAAAGCTGACCAACTTAGGAATGCTGAAGATGAGGTCACTGTATCAAGTCAGCAAACAGCGCTTGTAGTGGAACAAGCCCACGGTACTCACTCTAAAGAACAATCTTGTAGCGCTTTGCCGTTCTTCAAGCCACGGATATGTAGCTTCGAAGGATCAGGAATAGCCGAGGTAGAGACAAGAACCGGACCTACAAAAATAATCAGTAAGAAATTCTAGGGGAACAAGGAAGAACCTACCGATAGGACACGCTCCGTCGAAGCCCTTGGAGAAGCACCACTGAGATTGGTTTAGCTGCGAAACACGACTAGACACGTCGTTGGCTGCCGTGAAACCCAGAACATAGTCCATAGCATCCTCTTCAGAGACGTTCTTAGCCGCTTTTCCGATAACAACTGCCAACTCGGACTCGTAATCGCCACTTCCATCGTTCTGGGTGATCTTGGGCAGTAAGGTGACAGATGGCCAGGGATTGCCAAGGGATGTGTTGGGCTTGCTACGAGAAGTGTCAGTGAGCGTATTTGTGGGTGAGCTGTTGACCTACAGGAACAGTGTTGGGATGGTAGGAATATCCATGTTCACTTCTTTAGCGTGCTGAACATACTGTCAAACTGTCAGCATAGAAAGTAGAAACTGCTGCAAGAAATTCCTACGTTCAAACCAATGCATCGAATTGTTCCTACTTCGTCTTGAGACAAAGGTGAGAGGATTCGGTCAATCGTTTCAGTTTTTCCTGTTCGGGAACCAGGCGACAAGACCGACTGTCCAGAGAACACATCGACAGATACATCCTGTCCATCACGAGTAGCCAAACCGACGTCCAGATCCTCTTGAGACGGCTCGCCGATTAGGATACTTGACGAGTCTGATTTGGGTACGAACCGCACGAGACCTGCGTTGTGTCAGTCAATTGAGCCAGGGCCACATCACTCCACGAATACTCACGTTTAAACTCTGAAGAAGTCATCTTGATCAGCTTTGCAGTAATTCAACGATGTAGACGGTACCCAACCTTGGTATGTTATACACGTTTGAGTTGTCTGTTTTTCAACTGAGGACAATCACGTCAACTCCACTCTTCCCCTCGTAGCTCCTATATCGGAAGATCGGTCTAGACCTCGGATATACCGCCCCATAGAAATCGGAACCCCTCATCTCACCCCTCATTTAACGATGCGTCGGAAAATCCGAGAAAACATTTGACCCAATTGGAAGAGACCATTTTGAGGACGTGATATAACGGCATTGAAACCGGGAACACTAATAATATTGTATCAATGCTCAAGGCCTGGCTATTTTGCAATTGCCCGAATTATTTCGACCCATCTGCGTTATCACGATAATCTTGCCTGTACCATCAATCTGCTGGTTACTACTCGAAATTACAAGGCGCTGTTTCTTCAAAATGAGCTCTTCATCGGGCCAGGCTCAAGGCTTTCGCCAATACCTCCCGGATCTGAGTCAGCCACGGTTCCAGGACATGAAGAAGCAAGACGCTCATGAATACGCCAAGGATTTCAAGGAAAATGGTCAGCCTCCGTGGCTTCATGGATTATACCTACACTGGCGAAAGCTATACCAACAGCCTTATCAAGGCATCACATCTGATGGTATGTGGTTCAGTCAAAGAATATACCATCTGTTCTGTTCTAATAGTCACCAGGTATCGTCAGAGACGGATTGTTCAAGTTGCAAAATGAAGGAATTCCGATAGACGTCATCACGAAAGCAGCAAATGATCTCTGCGGCAGCCTCAACAACGAACAAAAGCTGAAAACTTGCTACCATATTGACAGCCCTGAATGGCGAACATGGTCAAACCCAGAGTTCCTTCTTAGCGACAAAGGCATTCGACTTGATGAGATAACTAGCCATTTGAGAAGCAAGGTACTGAAGGTACTGGAACTCACACTTTCGCCGGAAGGATACCAGAAGGCAATTGGTGCCATGCGAGTGAATCATTTCCTAGGTGAACTCGTGGAATCGCCCGCTGTCATGAACGAGTTTTCCTACAACTTCGTCTTGTTTGGAGATCCCTCAACTACTCGTCCCTGGGGCTTTTCGTTCTACGGCCATCACCTTTGTCTGAACGTTTTCCTCTACAAATCTCAGATTGTTGTGGCCCCTTGTTTCACAGGCGCGGAACCTAACCTAATCGACAATGGGCCTTACAAAGGAACACGAATTCTTGACAAGGAAGAGAGTTTAGGATTGCAATTAATGCAAAGTCTGTCACCGGATCAGCAGATTGCAGCACAAGTATACAAGCTGATGAAAGACCCCGCGATGCCTCACGGTCGTTGGAACCACGATGACCAGCGACATTTGTGTGGAGCTTATCGAGACAATAGAATCGTTCCCTATGAAGGTATTCTCGTATCCGACATGTCAAAGGAACAGCAAGAAAACATCCTCGGGATCGCCAACCAGTTCCTCCTTTATCTACCAGATTCCGCTAGAGCGCTGCGGCTAGAACAGATCAAAGAATGGTTCCATGAAACCTATTGGTGTTGGATTGGCGGTTACGGCGATGAGGATCCATTCTACTACCGGATACAGAGCCCAGTAGCGATATTCGAGTTTGATCATCACTCAGGTGTTTGTCTCAATAACAAAGAGCCTGCGAAATTTCATATTCACACACTGATGAGAGCTCCCAACAAGGGAGACTATGGCATGGCGCTGAGGCCACTGATACCTGGGGTCGAGCAGGATTATATATGGGAAGGATAGCGTAGGTAAAGAACTCCAAACACACTTTTGTCCCTTCCACATTCCGACACTGTTAGAGTAAACGTGCAGCTTCAACGAGACGAGGCTGAGGCGAGAAGGGAATAGTTTATCAACACGGCGCAAGGTTTATTTAGTTCATCAAGTTGTACATAACTATAAACCTGATGTATTTGCTCCTAACCCTGCAATTACTGAGTACTCATCCTAATCAATTCTTCCACCAGTGGCCATTTTGCCAATTGAAAACATCCTCAAAGAACCTTCGAATAGCTGAAACTTACAAAGGAGGGCAATACTGCATACTGAAGCAGCCACTTCCTGGAGCTAAGCTGCATTTACCATGGGCAAATAGAGTGCCAGCGGGGCATACCGGTAGGTCAGGAGATACACACTTGTCACCCAAAGCAACAAGTGGAAGGATGCAAGTCGGACCATTATCCGAAGCACATTTGTTGTCCTTCAGCGAAGTTCCGTGCGGGCATGAAGGGACTGTGACAGTAACGCAACCTTCTGGACGCAGCTCACTTCCAGGAGGACATACAGGGCCATTGACGGTAACGCAGGAGCCATTGTTGAGCAGCGTACCGGACAGACAGATGGGTGGCTGCTGAGAGACACACTTTTCTCCCTGAAGGGTAGTTTCAGGCGGGCAATCTGGTAGTTTCCCGGCAATGCAACCCTGGGAGGAGAAGACGAAGCCCTCAGGGCAATTAGGTCCCGTTTGAGTGGCGCAGGAATTTCCGCGAACATGGGTGTCTGGGGGGCACTCTGGAGGTTGGGAGTGAAGGCAGACTTTGCCGTCAAACACGTCGCCATCAGGACAGGCTGGCGATCCATGCGAAATGCATGCCGTCCCATTGAATGTGAAGTTTGATGCACATCCCGGAATTCCGGGGGATACACAGTTGGTGCCGTCGAAGACAGCTTGTCCTGAACAAGCCGGCCCTGTGCTGGAGATACACTTGCCATCCTTCAGTGTACCGACGACGCAAGTCGGTGTTTCGATCGTGATGCAAAGGTTGCCACCACCAGAGGCCGAGCCAGGAGGACAGACTGGAGGACTCGTTCGGATGCAAGCATCCCCACGGAGGATCATCTGGTCAGGGCAGGTTGGTGGCACCGTGGAGACACATATCTCGCCTGAAAGTGTGGAACCTTGGGGGCATGTAGGCTGCTGAGGCACGACACAAGCAGTTCCATTGAATGTACCTTCCAAACAGGTGGCCTTTTCTGTGAGAGCACAAATCCCCCGTGACAGAACGGCATCTGGTGGACATACAGGTGGGCTGTTGAAAGCGCAGAGTTCACCATTAAAAGTGAAACCCGAGGGACACTCCTCAGACTGTGGGGTTGTCACACAGATACCATCTTTCAGATTAGATCCACTGACACACAGTGGCGTCTCAGGTGCCTCGCAAGTCCAGCCATTAAAATGTCCAGTCTGGCACTGCGGTGTCGAATCAGAAATACAGACACGTCCGCTGAACGTTGCACCGGCTGGACAGGCGGGCTTTTCCTCGTGGGAGCAACTCTTGGTCTGCTCACTGAAGGTAAAGCCACTCGGACACGAAGGACATTGCTTCTGAGTGCAGAGGCCTCCTTCAAGGACCATATGCTCTGGACAAGACGGCGGCTGTGAATGGGTGCAGGATGCTCCATCCAACCTCTCGCCGCTTGGGCAGACGGGCGGCAAGTTAGATACGCACAAGTTGTCAACCACGGTGAATCCCGCCGGGCACACCTTTCGCTCGTTAGAGACGCAAGATACACCGTTGAAGTCAAAGCCCGGGTTACAGATAGGAAGCTGTGTTGAGATACAGTTGCTGCCATCAAAACGCGCCCCTGAAGAGCAGCTGGGGTTTATGTTCGAGACACATTTTTCATCCTGAAGAACTGTGCCTTCAGGGCATGTGGGCTTCACATCGGTAACACAGCCACCCTCGTGAAGCTTGGTCCCGTGAGGACAGACTGAAGTGGGTTTGAAGACACAGCTGGTACCGTTGAAGAAAGTGCCTGGGGGACAACATTTCATCTGGCCCTTGGAGTCTATGGAGGGAGTGATGTCGTCAAGGGTAATTTGATTAAAGGCATTGATGACTGGTGGTGGGATGGGGAGGGCCTCTGCTTGAGATGGCAGTGGCTGCTGATGGGGAGCATCTTGAGTTTGAGCCAAAGCGAATAAGGCTACAAGAACCAAGGCGTAGGAGCTTCCCATTATGGGTATTTACTGATGTGCTCAGTGTTGATAAAATGGAGACGAGAGAAAGAAGGTCTGGGAACATGTATGTATGAGATCCAGATGGCGAGGAAACCAATTCTGCGGTAGAAATATCATATTTATTGCTAAATAAGACACATATACATCGTACTCGGCTTGATTAGCTATGGATCTTCCTTACACCGAAACGCGCGCCGTAATTGTTTACTACCTTTCAGCTGTGATAGGAACCTATAGCAGCCGCGGCCGAGAGCCCGGAGTTGATGGGTGTGACCCGACTTGGTGAGTGTAGATGAATTCAGCCAGCCACCGCACGACCGTGCCCAGCAATTGCGTTTGAATGGACTCAGCTCGGACATGCCCGCAGCTGATAATGCAGAGCGCGTATGGGATCTTTACAAACCTGTGACTCAGAGGCCCTGTCGTCAATACAACTCTCGGCCGTGAGTTACCCTCGGGGTCAAAGAAAACACGAGACAGACTTACACCAAAATCCGTCGATCTCCCACCTATTCCCGTCTCGTGTTTTCTTTGACCACCTAGGTCACGCAGCGCTTGTGATCGTATTTTAGGTTTACGGACGCTGGCTGTGCATAATATTGGTGATTGATCCTGCAGTTCTGCATTCGAGCCCTGTAAATGCCTGTTTCGGTCATGATCTACAACGCGTTCAAGCTGACTGCCGTGGCTAGCTGACTTTATTGCATTGTATGCTCAGCTGTGCCATTGCAATCTGATACTACCCTGGTAGAGCTGTAATTATGTCGCTTCCGAGGAAACATTGTTTTGGCTTCAAGCATGTGAGTGACCAAGACAATATCGCACTACTTCTCTGTGCCGTGCGGATTAGAAGAGTAAAAAGAGAGTGCTTTCCTTCTACTCGCAAGAAGTTATCCCATCCTCATCGTCTATCTTTATTCACAATGGCTCAATATCTGTTACTCTTTTACCTGGTCTGTCTGGCCTCAATAATCGTCCAGGTCAGAGCAGCCCCCTGCAACACTACTGGAACGTTCGATGACTGTTGCCCATCTTCAGACAACCAAGTCATCACGTACCAGAATAAGGACTTCAGAGTCCACTGCAACTCATTCATCGGTCCCAAGATTGTTAGTGTTAGCACTGCGCTGGACTGTGTAAAGAGTTGCAGTAGTACTGCTGGCTGCATCGGCGCACACTTGAAACAGCCTGCAAATAGCAGATTCCCGTCTTGTGAGCAGAAGTTCATCGACACCGAGCTTAAAACTGTGAGCTTCGTCTTGGTCGATCCTACCGATACGACCAAATTGCAAAAAGAACTAGACGACTGCCTCCGCAGTCTGAAAAAGATTACACCAGTCAACCCGAAGTGTCCCACAGACCTCCAAACGTGTCAAGATGATCTCAACACTTGCCACCGGGAGGGCACAGAGTGCAAAGGGAATCTTCAAAAATGCCGCGACGACTGTAAGTCAGCGGATCCAACATGTCCCGGAAAGCTTGAAAAATGTCAGCAGAACAGCCAAACATGTGACACGGAAAGGAAGAAGTGTGAAGGAGACCTCGACCGGTACAAAAAGCTGGGAAACCGTTTCTGCTGCACCGAAACCAAGGTGCAAACCGTTGGCGGAGGAAGCTATCGTCACCACTGCAACCAAGTCACCACACCGGCAAGCCCGAATCCCTTCCGAAGCCAGCATCAAGCCGAAAGTATAGAAGCGTGCGCTCAACTTTGCACAAGGAACGCAAACTGCCAATGGGTCTATTATGTAGTTACTACCAAGAACTGCGCTCTGGGACGCGGTGGCTGGAGTCATCAGACTAAGAACGCTTTCACGACACCTGGTGCTACAGGCAAGGGTTGCACGGTGCTAGAGAAGGTCTAGGCGAACGAGGGTGCTTTGTAGACCTCACGAAATGTTCAACTGTTAGTCTAAAGGGTTGACTGGAGTGGGGTGAGATATGAAGATTGGGAGGCAGGATTGGAAGATAGTGAACAGTGATAATGTCTACATAATTGCATAAAACGTACGCGTCTACCGGATACGAAGGGCATTTTAAGCTTGTATGCTTAAACTCTTGATTAAGAATGATAGACTCACGTAAGCCCTAGCAAGATGTAGTTAGACTTGCTTGCGTGGTTAATAACTGTTTTACTTCTTTAGGCTTAGTTCAAGTAAGACCGGCAAAACACAGCCTTCCGAATCCTTATTCCTATATAATCCTTATTCCTATATGAAGGTTAGCTGCATTGCTGTGACCTTACAACCTCTGTCTCGCTCTTGAATTCTACAAATTTACTTGAACTTCGAATGTGCCATGTTGACTAGTGTATAATTGGAAAAATAGAGCAAAATGGAAACAACAAACCTCTCATCTAAACCCAAATTCATCTGCCTCGCGGTGAGTTACTTATGTCATTTGAAATCATGCATGCCTAATCATCAACCCAGCACTCGCCGTCTGCTCAGGGTGTCTTCTGGCTCCTGGAGGAACTTGAAGTAGATTACGATATCAAAAAAGTCGAACGACCTCTGGACAAAGTTGCGGAAGGATTGAAAGAAACACACATCCAGGGTCACTCACCGCAGCTTGTCCTCCCGGATGGCCGGGTCATCACGCAGATGAGTTCTTGTATGCTGTATCTCATGCTCAACTATGATAAGGACGAGCGGTTTCATAAGACAGACCCCGAATACCGACTACGGGAGGACTACCTCGTCAGCCTAGCCATTTCCGATGTCATGGCGCGAGTGGGCATCAAGCACCTTTTTCTCGTTGTGGGTGCCCAAAGTCCCTTTTTTCTACGACCAGTGGTCAATTTGTTGGGTTATGGACTCAACAAAGCATTCCTAGATCCGGAAGTTGAAAATCAGCTTCATCTTATGGAGATGGAGCTAGAGAATCGGGACTGGTTCATGGGAGGAGACGTGCCATCGCGTGCTGATATAGCACTCAAGGTTTCCACAGATCTGATCTTTCACCCGAAGCTGGCCGATGTGGAGAAATGGCCGAGGGTGAAGGCGTGGAGGGAGCGATGTGAAGCGAGGCCTGCGTGGAAGAGGTCCATTGAGAAGGGCGATGGCTACCAGCTGGACTGGCTTGCTAGGCGCCGAGAAAGTCAAAAGTCCTGGTGGTAGTCCTCCTATAGCAATGTAGTCTCTACTTCATGCGCCAGCTGTTGGTTTCATTACTTGCTTGGATATTCAAGGTTTTAGTGTAAATGTATCATGTTTTAGACATAGTACCTCTATCATAACTAATGGAGGTTTCCCGCTTCATAACGTCCCCATTCAATTTGGTCCTCCTTCAGTATACCAGCTCCAACTCTTGTAAAGACTCCACGAATAGTGTCATCCATCGAAGACTTGACAATGATGACATAACAATATAGAACAGCAGGACCCATAATATCGTCCAGCTTTGCTTTACCAAGCACAACGCATCTCAACTGTGCAGGCTGATATGCGTCCGAAACATCGAATGTTATTGTTTTGAACAACTTGTCCTTGCTCTGCGTCAAATTAAATCCTCTGACCCTCGATAGTCCGAGTATTGGCGGTTTGTTAGTGCCATCTGCTTCCCAGTGCCATTTCCCATAGGCGGCACTTTGAGTGGCAAATGGAGACGAGATCTCTCCAGTCCAGTTTACTTTGTCAAAGTCAACTTCAACATAGGTAATGAGCCCGTCGTATGCCATCCATGACCACGTCGGGACGTTCCGTTCTTTGGGGAAGTTGATCGGTTTGAGAAAAGACGATTCGCTGGGCCGTTTCCAGAGTAGGCCTCGCTCCATGAAATCCTCGAAAACTCCATAGCCTCCGTGCGTGTCAAATGTAGACGTCAATTTCTTCTCTAGACCAGCAATAGCGATAGGGCGGTCTTGGGCATCCCAGAACACTCTTTTGGAGTACTGCTGATACAAGGCTTGGACAAGCATAACCCTGCCGCCTTTGTAATGTGGTTCAACCGAGGAGGGGAAGTTGGAGTCTCCGAGCAAGGAAGCTCTTGGACTAGATCAAAGTCAGCTATTTTGATTATCAAAGTATGGCGTAGAGACGAAGCTTGCTTACTTTGTCAGTCTCATGAGGCTCTCGCAATGTACACCTTTACTACATTCGAAATAGACCTGACTGTTGGTGAAGTGAATAGTGCGTCGAGCAAGGGCTCTTTCCTGTAGAGTCCACCCTCTGGTGTTGAGTGTGGCCTCATCAACATCGCCTTGAAAGTTGTCAATGTTTCTGCATAGGTAGCCTATACCCCCGGACTGGGATTTTAATGTCAGGTAGGGCCGATAGGGCTCCGGCCGTTTGAGGAACCCGTCCATAGATGAGACGGCGGAGCTGGCGGCTAAAACACAACTAGCATTGCTGTAGACTTGTTCCATCTTTACTGACTCGACATTCCAATCAGCGTCGTCGTCTTGGATTATGCATAAGGAATCGATCCATATGTATCGCACGCCAAGACCCCTGGCCACAGTAATGGCGTCCTTGAAGTTCAAAGGTAATTCGCTCTCGTCGATAGACGCGTATCTACGAACGTGGTTGGAGCGGAGGGTACGCCCTAGATGGTGTTGTGGGTTGTCCCCCCAGCGGTGGCTCAGGGCAAGATATACGAGAGACACCATATCCTCACTCTTGACAAGACGAAGATGCCTGTTTGCATCGTCACCCACATCAACAACACGTGTCGGAAGACCTCTTGTACGCTCAGATGATCTTGAAGCGGTATTATACGTTTCAGCTGCATTGTGTTGGTGAGTTTCCTCGCAGACTCGTATCCATTCGCGAAGGAGCAGAAACTGCTCAGTGCTTCCCGCAACCGGTAATCGAGTTGTGCCAGCTTGATACAGGTTGTTGTCAACCTTGTTCGAGTCTCCTGTTGATGTCAGACGTTTCACCTCTAAGAAATAGTTTGCAAGATGCGTCTTACCTGGATGGACGTAGAATGAGAGTATGGGTTTGTTTCCTGGCTCTACCTTGAGTGTTGGACCATTCCGTCGGATGACTATTTCGTCAAGAGATCCAGGTAGAGAAATGTCTGGAAGGCAATCCTTGATCAACGAGCACAGCTGACATCCTCTTGCTGTGAAGAGGATATTCAAGTTTATCGTGAATTGCAGATCTGGTTGCCACAAATCCAGCTTCGAGCATCTCATACAAAGGCCTGAGGAGCTTGACGAAGCCGAGACGTCGTCCATCCAACCTTTGTATCCTTGTACCTGAGACTCATTTTCCAAAGTTTCCCACAAACCTCGAGCAAAGTCATTGTCGGCATGAGGCTGCCACTTGTCTTCCAAGTCCGCGACTTCCTGGACATTTGGTCAGCAAATAATCGTGAAAGGTGAAAGAGTATTGTTGATTTTAAGATCTTACAACCTGATAAATATCAGCCTTGCCCGATCTCATCACGTAGAGGAACTTACAGACTGAATCTGATGTATTAGTATAGAATGCCAGGTAGCACGCAAGGTCTGTCGGAGATTTCGGAATAAGGATTTAGGTTTATCTTACTTTCTAGAAATACATTAGTTCATATAGCATCGTTTCAACTCTTCAATCTACTCACGTACTATAAGTTGAATGTCAGCGAGACACCCACAAATATGCACATATCATATCAAGGGACGACTTACTTCTTGGCCACGACTTCGCGACCCAGTACCGGTACTCGGCAAGCTATGACCTGTAATCTTCGACCGCTGGTCGGGACTCAAGCAATAAGCCTCATCGACATGAGCCTTTTGTACGATGTCTTTCAATCGGTCGCAAACATCCTTCGACGTGTTTCTGGAGCTCAAAGGTCTCAGCATATCGGAATCAATAAGACGGACTAGGTCTCCAAGCGCAGTTCCACGGGTAAGAACTGAGCTTAGGTCCTTGATCCACTTCTTTATATCGTCGTGTACAACCCTCTCAGATTCGTGATTTCCTTGCCAGAATTCTTGAATGTCCAGCTGAACAAACTGGTTCAGACCGTTTAGGCCCCAAGCCGCCCATATGGTAAATTCCATGAAGAGGCAACCCAGAGACCACACGTCGTGACGTCGTGAAATTAGCTTCGTTATGCGAGGATCGAATTCTGGGGGCATGTATCGAGTCGTCCCTGTAATAGTCTTAGTGTATTCGTTCCCTTTCTTCCGGCTGTCTGTAGACTTGATATGGAATTTTCCCAGGCCAATGTCAGCAATCTTCAAGATATTCGTGTTGTGTTCACGAAAGACAAGTATGTTCTCCGGCTTCAAGTCTCCATGACGGCAGTGAGTCTTCCTGCCTGAAGAATCGCCCGGAATTAGCCGGTCCAGATGTAACTGGACAAGAGCCTCACATAGTCCTCGCATCTGCTCCAAAGTCCAAAGCATCAGGTCTGTGCGAGGAGGATCCGGGAGTACGGCTCCATATCGATTCTCTTCCCTATCCCACAGCTCTTTGAGATTTCCTTCTTGGGCCCAAGGAAACATGAGCCAGCCGGTGTGGTTCCCCTTTCGCTTGTAACTGGCGATTGGTGTCACTATGTGAAGATCAGGGCGCGCCTGTACTATCTTCTGGATACCTTCCAGAACTCTCATTTCTCGCTCAAACCATTCGGGCTGCGGTACATGAGTTTCTTTCAGGGCAATCCGTAAAGGTTCACCCTCAGCCTGATCCGGGATTGTCAGTTAATTCTAGACTTGAGTTCTAGAAAGAACGGTCGGAACGAGGACTAGTCACTCACATGCCAGATTACATTCTGATGTGCCTGGTGCATTATAACCTCTCGAACAAATCCAAATGAACCCTGCTTTATAATCTCATGCTTTTTAATGAAGGGAAGGGGGATTCTCTCATCAAATTCGTAGTAGAACTTGGCTTTAGTAAACACAGGTGCCAAGAACCACCATTGGTAGAGATCAAGGGAAGCCCGGGTACTGGTTGACGACGAAGTAAGCTCTGCTGGCCACTCTACTAGCTCTTTACCTTCTTCATTTCCTTCGATGCCACTGTGAGCTGAAGCAGCGTTTATATAGCTTATACTTATTGGAAGATCCAGGTCGCTGAAGTTATGCCGGTTGGTCTTCAGAACTGCTACCGATTCAATCTTTTCGCAGAGTACTAGGAGGAGGAACAGTTTCTGCGCTGACTGGTTCAAGACATATTGCGTCAGAGTCTCAACTTGTGCTGGATCGAGGCTCGATTCATTAAGCACACTTTGGATGATTGTTGCCGTAGAGAGTTCTTTGATCCTGTCACATGAAATGAATAGTTTATGTAAATCGCCTCCTGACGTCGCTCGATCAATCTCTTGCAGAAGGGTGTCAGTCGCCACTCTCCCAGGCCCCATTTCATCAGACTGGGGTGTCTAATGTATCTCTGTCAGTTCACAAACGTCTCAAATGTATGCATTATTTTTATATAATTCGTAGTTACTCACCGTACGACTGACCCGTGAAGCGCGACAGCCCATAACGATAGGAAGATTGGAGGCGATGGTACAAACGACAAAGCTGAGGAGAGTACGGGAACTCCGTCTGTACGGTATGGTACATTAATTACCACGAAGGCCATAGCCTGGCTTATCTCCAAGATTCGCCGCCTGTTGCCTATATATCTCACCTGCATGATGCACATGTGTCATATGATTGTCACAACGGAGGCCTCGTAAGCACAGCTCTCATGCAAGGGATGCAGGGACGCAAGCCCCCGTCCGCATAACCTCCAGCCTGATCTTCCTGTCACATTTTCAGTTGGCTACGCCTGGGCTACCTAGTCTCATGACATGGAAGCGTAATTATGCATCTCCAAGGTTACGGAAGGAGGCATACAGCCCTTAATTTTTTGAACAAGAAGCCCTCAGCCTCAATTTGTCAATTGACCATAAGAAAATTCTATTTCCTCACTCTGGAACTTCATACACAATCCCAAACCTTTGCATCATGCACGGCTCCGATAATGTTTTTGCAACTTGTAACCACTCTATCAAAAAGAAATACCCTTGCATCCAAAAGTCAAACGAAGCTCAATGCAATCATGTGTACGACCGGCCTAACCGGTCTACCCTGTGAATCGACCATGAACACTGGCTGTCCTCATCACGTCGCTTCAGAATTCTGGTCGATGTAGATGTAAAAGATGTTCTGACGCATCTCAACATTGTAAGTGCCCTTCTGAAGCCTCTTCTCTAATACCCTCAGCAGTCTGTGAGTGGGTATAAGCTTGGTGTGAATTTCGATACAGCGTGGTGCAAGCGATGCTGGTGGTTCATCGCACGCGCAGTAGTCTTTGTCGGCGGATAGGATGCTCATTGTAAGTGAATAGATGCAAGCTTTGCGATATAATGAAAGGGACTATGATGTTTTGTTGGGTATTGTTATCTTGAAGCCTGCTAGAGAGATGTATGAAAATGAATAAGTATGATTATGTGGTGATAATGATAGTATACTATATATGCGACTTTTTAATCTGGGAAGGTATGCCAGATGGTGCGCAACAGGATCTAACCCCAAGGCTAGCACAGAACTAGCCCGCCTGATGACCCATTTCCCAAAGCCTCAAACAACGATTTTGTGTCGAACGCAGTTAATGGTACGGTGGGGAGGTTGAAAATAGCAATAGCCTCCCTATCAGGGTTGAAGTAACCTGACAATCTCCGTCAGCCCCGCCTGATCAACATGGTCCTTGGAAAGAGACTTCTAGAACCAAGAGTTAGCAATCCATACGCACCATCAAATGACAGATGACGAGTCTCATGGTCTGCCTAAATCTGCCCATCGAAAGAGGCACAGTCATCCACATTTCACTCAAAGAATGTCACCGTGCGCCTGACCTTCAACCCCTCAGGTACATACAGTCAGGTACCATATCAGGCTACCAATCCTGATGTTCGGCACAACAAATACTACATACTCCTGCGCTTATTGCGCGATTTTAATAGGATGGAGACGCAATAGTGCCACTTGCCAAGGTCTAAATGCAAGCCAAGTACCCAAATTCGGCTTCGCATTTCAGCCCAGTCATCATTGATGGGGGCAAAGACGCACAATCACAAAGCTGAGCAGTGTCCCCTCAAGAAGACCAGGAGCTCATGGTGGGCTCTATTGAAAAGGTTTGTATAATGTGCAGATACCAAGGGCTCAAAATGTAGTTGATAATGGACTTGGCACAAGGAGCTAGGAACTGATATTATGGTATCCTTGCGAATTGAAAATCTGGGCAATTCCTCTGTAAAAATACAAACGTCCAACCACGAAGATCCGGGCCTCATTGCAACGTCCTCAGCAGTTCTCATTCAGAGATTGGCCGCTTTCTTTTTCGCGCTAATACGTCGTGAAAGGCGTGTTGGCATTTGAGAGGTTACAGCATGTCGCAAGGACGCCCCAACCGCGAGACGTAAGCAACCACGCCCGCTGCGTACCTTATGAGGGAAACTAATTGTCAAAGGTCTCTGCCAAATCTCGAAATCCCCTTTATCAAAGATGAAAGTATCTTGAAGCCCCGGCAGCGTCAAGTAAAACAGCCCTTTTTCTTGGATAACCAGGCCAATGACCCATCACCTCGATTCAACGAACACGCCGTATCCGAGACCGGTCGCTCTTACTTGACCTTTGCATCATTGGATAGTGTTAACGATCGAGGCACCGCCAAATACGCAGCCTGGGAGTACGCGTTACGTACACCATCCTCAGTAGCATTTTATCCGGACAGGGAGCATTGCGAGATTCTCGGCTCCAGCCCAATTACTAGGCAGACCCTTAACGACGCCCTATGGGACCAGGTTCAGCGTTCGGAATTTGGTCAACAGATGTTCTTCCCACTGGATAGACTCAAGATGCTCATTAACCCAACTACTGTTAACGAGTTATTATCAAACTCAACCCAATTACGCCCAAAAGAAGTAAAATACCTGCTAAACGGTATTTTCGGGGACGTGCAAGTCCAAAACCTTCAACGCAATACGAAAGCTGAAAGATGGCCTGGTCTGTTTAGGATATTTGCTCTCCTGATAATGGTAGACCAAGTGCCGTCGATCCGTAAGTTTGTTGATCATGGATTGGATGATTCGCTTCTTCCCATTTCTGTTCCAACATCAGGAGAAAAGGCAACCATCCCCGGTTCCGAAGCAAGCTCCCCGGTTTCTCGACGTAACAACACTATTGACAACACAAAACTACAAGAATGCTTCGCCAACTTCACAGGCCCACAATTAAAACAATTATCTCTCTATCAACAGATGGTAAATGTTCCCTTCTTTCTTTTTCCAGCAAAGGACTTCAACGTTTCCTTTTACGAATTGGAACCAGAATGTGTATTGCCCTTCATGGACGTTGGGCAACCGAGGAATGGAGGGTATGGGGTAGTAAAGAAGATCATTATTCACCCGGCACATCACAATTACAGCAGCCCTAAGAATGTAAGTGCTCAAATAACTTTTAGAAAGGCCTTCTTCATATACCTTTTGCACAGAAACACCCCCCTCCAGCTTTCGCTGTGAAGACGTTGCTTGTGCACAATGAAGAGAAGTTCAAAAAGGAGGTAGAAGCCTCTGAAATGCTTCTTAACAAGCGACATGACAAATCACCTGATCACCTAGTGCATCTAGAACTCGCGTATCGACACGGCGAGCAGTGCTGCCTAGTCTTCCCTTGGGCTGATGGAAACCTTAAAGAATACTGGGAAGCTCACCCTCAGGGTCATCGGAGTCCAATAAACTATGACGATGTTCTTTGGTTCTTCAAACAATGTTCGGGACTGGCGTTGGGACTTCGCCGGCTCCATCACCCTTCAAGTTTTGCAAGGACAAGTTCAGCTGTTAACGATGATATCCAGACTGCAGAAGACATACTTGACGAAGACCAGAAGAGCAAGTTTGGTCGTCATGGTGACATGAAGCCAGAGAACATCCTGTGGTTCAAGAACTACAACGATGACATAAATCACATGGCCATCTGCGATTTTGGCTCGACCGAGTTCAACAGTATATACTCCAAGTCCCATGTTGATGCCAGAGGGGTCACTGGATACTCCAAGACCTATCAGCCACCCGACACTCGACTTGGGTCAGAGGTCAGCCAGAAAATTGATGTATGGTCACTAGGATGTGTCTTTCTGGAATTCGTGTCGTGGTTTCTCCTAGGCTACCAGGAAACAGTCCAGGAATTCCCAAAGCGTCGGATGAGACCACATCCCCGGTATCCGGAAAATATATTTGCAGAGGACAGATTCTTTGCCTGGAAAACTAGCCAACACAGCAAAAGAGGCCGGACTGTTAGCGTGAACCCTGCTGTTGTCGAGGTGAGTGTTATTGTGCGATATCTCATCGCACCATACGCGTACATATATCCTTGACCGAGGCAAAGCTGACACTAATTCTTACAGTGGATCTGGAAAATCCATAGACTCGACTCGTGCCCCAAATCCATACACGACTTTCTCGATCTTATACAAGATCAGATGCTCCAACCCATAGCTCAAAACAGGAGTGATTGCAAGATTGTACGCATAGAGCTCCACACCCTATACAAAACTTGTCGAGGAAACAAAATCTATGCGACGGAGGGCTACGGCAAGGTTCAGGACCGTGCAAAGGTTCTTGTTCGACAATCGCAATACCCACCAGGCTTAGGTGACCACCATCAGTCGCTCAGTGAGCGGCATCCAGTACTATTTCCCGGTCTGAGCGATGAGATGCGTGACCAAGCATCTTTGACAACGCCCAGAGCCCAGGAGATTCAGGTTGACAAGGAGCCTCCCAGTCAGGTCAACGAACCATCCCATCGATCCCTTCCTACAAGAGATACGGTCAAGTCAGATCTCCCAGTGCTTTTATCCAAGGATACCACGAAATCCTCCTACGATCTTTCTCAGATGGTCACTAATGATACTACTCCTTGCACAACACAATCGGCGGCCACAGACTTTGCAGCATTAGAATATGATAACGAACAGGCGAAAGACCTAGACAATGAGGATAATTACTTGCGGGATGACTCAGTGGCTTTTAATGACTTCTCGTGGTCGGGAGCATCACGTCAGCACACCACTGCGAGCGAGGCCAGTAGTAAATCGAATAACGATTCGGCTCTTGAAGGAAGCGTCGAGCTCACCGTTAACGATACGGTGGATGCCCAACCCGAAAGGGATAAGGGTCTTCCGAATCAAGTTTCTTTGTCGCGAGCCTATGCTCTGCTTTTCTTCTTGGTCTTGCTAGATGTCTACCTTAGGATACGTCCGATTTTTAGGAGGGACATTTTATAAGTATTCTCTGATAGGCCTAAAGCCAGCTTACCTCCGGTGACTCGTTGGGGAGCCGGCCCGGGGGCCTTGATAAGTAGAGGCTAACATCACATATACCATTTTGCCCATTAGACTAATGGCATACCGGGTAGTTAAATAGTTGGGAATAGTGAAACCTACTTGAAGAGGTAAAGCTAGGATGTATATCTTTCTTTAATAAACTTATTCTTGATATGTTCTTCATCTAATAAGTCCACTCGGAGTCAAATACTTAACCTAATTTGTTGTTTTCTGTAACTTTACAAACTAACCGATATTAAATCTAGGTCATGCTGGAATGGCGTGCAAATGAGGATATATAACACTATTTTCAATCTAACCTCCTAATTTACCAGACAGGCTCGATTCTTCCAAAAGACTCTCCGTCACCAGTCAGCGCAATACTGGCATCAAGAACTAAGGTCTGCTCTCCGATTGTCATGCCGATGATACAGGAACAGTCCAGACCGGATCTCCTTTCATAGTAGTCTGGAAAGTAACCAATTCCTGGCTGCCATACACCTACGGCACCAGGGCTATCTTTCAGATCCGGAGTCAATTTGCCCCCTGACTCCTCACTACTGTAGAGTTCGCTGACTTTTTCGTCTTCTGACATCTGATAATATTCCTCAATGAGTCGGGCTGCACGTTTATGGCCACTCAGTTTAGCCCACTCCGCCGGTGTCTTGCCGTCCATGCTATCTAGGACCTCATTCGAGGCCCCGTGGTACAGCAAGACCTTGATCGTCTCAAGGCTTCCACGACTAGCAGCAGTGTGAAGGGGGGTAACATGATTAAAGTCTGCCTTGTTGACATCTGCACCTACCGAGGCAAGCTTCTCTATGATACTTCGGTGGTCTCTCAGAGCTGCTGCGTGAATGGCTGTGCCTCCAAAACGACTTCCCGCAGCGTTCAGTCCATCAATTGTAGAGGATCGGATCAAACGTGCAACTACACTTTCGAGGCCAAGTGACGCAGCGTAGTAGAGGGAGGTAGCATGCTTCGGAAAGACGTTCCATTTGAGGGGGGCGTTCGCGTTAAAAACTTGTACCCAGGACATGAAGTTCTGTCGCGCTCCCGGAGAAAAGAAGCGGTGACAGGTGGTTTCAAGATCTTTATTGAACTCAGCACTACGGGCGTGGTAGAACCAATACCTCGTAGCATATTGCAAAAAGGGGAGCCTTTGTAGCCTGATGAGGTAGTCTTCTTGAATGGTTGAGGGGCCAGAAGACAGTTCGGAGAACAGAAGATAAGTAAGACAATCTTGGGCCATGTTCAGGTGACATTGTTCTGTCTCGAGTGCAAAGCCGACCGTTTCTGGATTTGCCCGAATTTCAGAAGATAGAAGGTAATCGCGCACCGACAAATGAGAGAGCATGACATATCCGTCTAGTGAAACGTTGATCAGGCTACTGCCAAGGAGAAGGATGTCTTGAGGACTCCGAAGCCGGGACTCATCGTCAACCTCGGTTGTCCCACTCTCAATGGCTAGCGCTTCCCAGAGCTGATGCAGCGTGATCGGAACGAAAGAGAACGATAGCCATGCCATGATGCGATTAACGAGAGGTATATCTGAAGGAGCTAAACTCGCCAACTGTCTGCTGTAAGTCGCGTTCAGTCCTTCGGGCAAACTTTCAAGGGAGTGCTTGATTTCTCGAATGGTTCTGCATTTACATAGATCGTCTAGCTGACACGTAGCCCATCGAAAACTGAGACTGGTTATCAGTAACCATCCATCATATGAGAATGGAAATGATGAGAGACAAACCTTCCTTTGGACTTGGCAAGTAAAGAAGCTGTGACAAGATCCTGGACATTAGGAGATAACCATTCAAGGTCTGCGTCACTACTCAATCGGGCTGATACGTATTGCTCGATATCTGTGTCAATATCCGTAATGTGGTGCTCAAGAGAGACACGTTGGACGTCATACAAGACTCTTTGAATGGAGACCTCGTTGCGGCTCGTTACCAGTGTTTTGATTCGAGACTCTGGGGTCCTTAATGACGTAAGAGTCTTTGCCAGGGACCTGAAGTCGCGTGCTTCGTCCAAAGCGTCGATTAACAACCAGACCTTGTTACTTGTTGCCAGAATCTTAATCGCTTCGGATATCACCTCGATGGTCGGACCAGGCGCCTGGTTACTTTCCGTGCTTGACTTGTGAGCATTCAATAGGTTTTCGGGAAACCATTCAAGCTGTACACAAAGTTGGCCTAGCAGTGATCCAAGTATGTTGGTAATACTTTGCGATTCTGGATTCCGGAAGTCGCAATAAGCGAAGGCATAAGCTGCGGCTTCATCACCAGCGATAAATGATGGAAACGTTTCGATGATTTCACTCCTGGAAGGCATTCTGTTAGATAGAAAGCAATAGTAATGCCCGGGATTACTTACATCATAACCGTTTTCCCGGAGCCCGCTAGAAGCCCACTTTGTCAGCAATGTTATAGTTTTGAACCAACAGATATTGAAAAGGGTTGGTGGGCGTTAAGCCACTGGGGCTACCTACGAGGGCCACTGACCCATAAGGCCTCATTTTCTTCTTGAAGCCATCCTTGAAAGCATTTGCTAGCTTGCAACCACTTGGAAGTCCCTGGCTGGTGGGATGATTGCACCTGAAGATGCGACTGTCCTGGTTTTAAAGGTGACAGCCATTGCAAAACTTCCTTGTAATGCTTGTCTGTACTTTTGTCAATATTGAACTCAGAATCGAAGTGGAGGTTCTGAGGATACTGGAACATACCGAGTCTAGATGTCTTATGATCTAACGCCAGAATTTCTATCTGCTGGAAAGCTTGGCACATCTTCGTATTGAGAGAAACAGAAAGCCGCTCTATGTTTCTAACAGTTACACTAATGTGCGTAGATATCAGCAGCTAGAGCTTGTACACTACATCCTTCTTCTATTGTCATGTTGTACTTACGACGTGTCAGAGGTAATTGCCAGAGTCAATGCAGCTCTGCATCGTTTCAATCTTGTGAGGTACTCTTTGGCTTCATTGCCTTTCAGCCGCCAAATCAGTGATTGAAGGAGTACCTTTCGCTTCGACTCAAGAAGGGCATGCACTTGCTCGGGCCGGACACGGTCCTCTAGATCTCTCAGGTCGGATAAACAGTTGGCAATAATGGGACTGATCGCGCTGGAAAGCCCTCGTGGGATTTGCCTTGGTCCGAGGTCGTATCTCTCTGGGCTGTCGCCTTTGCTGCAAGCCGACTCTATCGTTTCAATGACGTTCCGAAGATCGCGAACCTCATTTATTATGTCGATAAGTGTTAATGGGATGGTCTTCATGTCGGCTCGTATGCCATAGCACCAAGTGAGAATTGAGCAACTAGTTTGAAGGCATGCAATAACGCCCGTTGTTACGGTGAGAGGATCCATTCTGATGGCGTTATGGATTGTCGATAGGAGTTGTTAGGTGGTGAGTTATGATGGCACTTTAAACGCTCATGGGGGCCTATTAAGGTAGTGAACAGAACACGCTATTTCCTTATCAAGATAGATTCTATTGGTTGTTCTGTCCGTGGTTTTGTAATTTCAATTGCCACTTTCAACCTGGCCAAATTGTAAAAAGGTGGCTGCGCTGAAAATAAGCTGATGTGACAGTGCCTCTCCGACCAATTAAAAACACGGATGGGGCTTTCTGATGCAGGTCAGAATATGGTGAGGCGAAACCTAACTGCGCGAATAAGCAACGAGGCTCTGTTTACTGGGGTCAGGCGCTTGTGATAGACAATTCTGATAAATACCGCCTTTGCAATCTCATATGTCATATTGCAGTCACTAGAGGAACGTTAAGGCGTATACAATATAGCTAGTTTGAATAGTAATATCTGTGCAAATGCCTAATATAACAAGTGTCACGCCCTTTGCAAACATAACGTCGAGGTCATTGAATACCCTGACTCTGACTCATACACAGCCCTCTGTGTCTATGGAGCTGGGGCTTGCACAGGTTCGAGAGGGATTCATACCATTGCGTCCAAACCAACCTGGGAAAGAGACCGGGAAGATCCAAACTACTCAACCTCATGGACGTTACTATTCTTAGTCCATCGGCGAAAGGTCTTACCATGGAAGTAGAATAGAGCACCCAGCGCACACCAAAACGTTGTTAATGCCATATTGGTCATGAAAACCGGAAGGAACCTGGTAGGTATCAATATCGAGCCTATCTGAACAAGGGAAAAGTGCGGCTTACCCAGATTTGATAGTCCATGGAGTGACGAATCGTCCCATACCATACCCCCAGAGACTCTTATTCACAGTGATGGCAACAAACAGAGAACCAGTGACCGGCTTGTAACAGTCAACAGCGTATGTGCTGGCGATACTAGGCAGGGCGGCGACTTGTATACCGGCCGATGAATAGCCCAGTACAGCAATGACAGGCCAAGGCCATTGACGCTGGTAGCCAATGGATGTGATCACGTTCCCGAAAATCATGATCATAACGTAGGGAATCATGGCGGGCAAACGCATCTCCGGTTCACGAATGCCGCCATTTCGAGTCGTAGCTTTGGCGGAAACCCAGTCACTGAACGGACCGGCGGTGACGAGCCCTATCAATGCACCAACGAGAATAGCGAAATTGAGGAAGCCTACACCGGGTTAGTCGATGGAAAGAACAGCGCGGTTACATACGTACCAATTGACTGCGAGCTCATGTTGTAGGGAGGGGCAGCAAAGACTTGAGACTGGGTGAGGTTGAGGATCAAGAAATTGCTGCAACTCCAACTAACAACAAAAGAAGCGAAGAGGACAATGGGATAAGTGAATAGTCGCCACGGAGTCCAAAGATCGACCATGATGTTTCGGAGAGGAGATGAGTTGGCTTGGAACAACATCCATTGTTTCTTGGAGGGATAACCTTTACCAAGCTGAGGATCGAGCACAGATTCGAGCTGAGACTCGTCTGGAGAGCCATCAGACTTCTCAATATCTCGCTGGGGCTGTGTGGCTTTCTCGTTCTCAATACCAACGTGACTTGGTCCGGCAGCAACTGCTTCGGCTTCCACTACACTGGCACGTGTCCACTTGGTCTCTGGAAATCCGAACACTCCAAGGATAATGGAGAGGCTGGTAACAGCGACATTGAGCCACCAAAAGTTCTGCCATCCGACCTGTTCTGCCATAGGGCCAGCGATGATGGGTGCGATCATGAGTGATCCCATGTAGACAACCCAATACAGCGCGTTCCATGTTCCGCGATCGTGGAGGAAGAAGATGTCGGCAATGACGGCTGGTTGAAGGATTTCAGAAGGCCCGGCTCCGATTCCGTTGAGGCTATAACCAGGTATCAGTTTTGCAATGGTGGATAGGGAGGTTGGACAACATACACGCAGGCTCCCATAAAAACACCATATGTTGATGCCTTAGCACGAATGACGTGGCAGGCGAGACAGATCAGTTGCGAGGCGAGGTAGACTGGTCGACGGCCGAAGGAAGTAGAGATGGGTGCCCTGGGAAGGTCAGATTTTCGCTCCGCACAAGTGATCTGAAGATACTGACCAGAGAAAATTGCTAAACCCGAGAATGAGAATAGTGACACCTGTGAATTGGATGACATCCTCCAAGGTACTGTTATAGTCTCGAATAAGATAAGGAAACATCGGCGCAAGGGCCAGTGGTGCAAAGCCCTGCGTGAAGGTCATGGTCGACACGCAGAATATTGCTGAAAACTTCCAGAAAGGCTTCCAGTTGAGAGGGTCGTGTGGGTCGCTAGACGGCTGTGGAATCAGAACCATGTGTGATTCTTTGGTCTTGACAAAATGTTCTTTGCCAACATCTGTCATGATCTCTGTACCTGGAAGAACCTCGATGTGAAGTTCATCTTCCAGGTTCTCACGATTCTGGGACGTGTAAGAACAAGATCGGTTCAGGGTAGGTAGTAAATCAGGGCAGATGCGTACCTGTTGGTTTGCCATTTTCTGCGCAGTTATTACTTTGAAGCATATGGATGTTTTCCTTCAGCTGATTAACATCGAAAACACCTTGCTATTTAACATCTTGTTCAGCTCTCATGCTTCTTGCCGACTCTAATACATCTAAGGGGCTGATTGAGGGGCTGACAGCCTCGGGTGACTGTTTGTAGTTACGCGCGATCGAAACATTATGCTATTGATTATAGCTCTCCTTGCGAGGGGTTCGGTAAAAGACTTCGGCAAGCAGAAGAGGAGTGACAGGCATCATGTGTTGCCATGCACGAAGGGAAAGTCTCAGGGGGAATCCCCAGTACGGTTAGGTGTGCCGAAATGGCGGGGTAATAAGGTTAGTGTTGAGACTAGTAATTCCGGCAGTTGTTCCAGCATAGTGATCAGTAATCACTAGTCAATGGTGGAGATTAATAATGCACGGTTATAAAAGATGTATTGGGTGTTCTAGTTTATCAACAGTGTCTATGTACAGCTTGCAGTGTAGGCGATGCATCCTGCCTGCAAAAGGCGGCCACCATGGAATACAAAGGATATTAGAAACAGTTCAAAATGGAAAGCATAAGGCCACACGATCTCAGTTTCAAAAGAATCCGAACTCTTTGAAGAATATTGACCGCATGTTCCAGGCTTTCATAGCAGACTGCTAAGCTTCTATATCCAACTAGGCACAGATGCGGGCTGTCACGCTGACAGGGCTAGGGCAGCCGAACACCTTCTTCATGCTTGGGGTGCTGTAGCAGCTGGCCTGGCCGGCCTTGCAATCGAACTGCTTGCAGCCGGAGCCAGGGCTCAGGGTGTTGCGCTTGTTCGCAAAGGGGTTGCCGTATTGACTGTTGATTTGTTAGATTACGATTAAGGCCAGAGTTTGGAGTTAGTAACTTACGTGCTGAATTCATCTAGGGAATGGTGTTAGTTTATGTTATGGGTTGAATAGACAAGGTAATGTACTTACAGTAAACATAGTCTGGCTTTGAGGATGTAGAGTAGCCGAAGAACAGCGGCTTGTCAAGGCTCTTGGTAGTGGCAATCTTGACAGTCTACACAGTAAGATTGATTAGTCCTAATGCTCAGACAGGGACATGTGAAGGAATGATGAGGGAAAAACGAACCGAACCAGACGAGCGAATGTTCTCAGCGAACTTCTGTCCGTGCTTGAGGGTGGTGAGAGGGCCAGGAGCTCCGCCGTTGTAGGGGTAGGATTGGACATAGATGGTGCCAGGGCAGTTGTTGACGACGACAGCCTGGTTGGCCGCAGCAGTGCTGCCGATGATGGCGGTGAGGGTGGTGAGAATGCTGAACTTCATGATTGCGAGTTTGAATTGAATTAGTTAATAGAGGTTGAAATGATGTTGTGATGAGACAACAGAAAGATGAGCGGGCTGAGGCTGCCTTTTAACATAGGAGCTCACAGGATAATGATAAACATAAGTTTAATAATACGAGGTCTTGAGAAATGGTGGCGTCGAGCTATCTCCTATACGAGTACTATCAATTCGTATTCCCAGGGGATCATCTTATCGAAGGCTTGGTCTGGACCTGGCACCTTACCTAGTGCGTCACTTGGCCCCTCTTAGCGAAGCTTCGACTGAGCTAAGAATTGTCTCAATCCGGACGCCAGACGACGGGAACCCACCTATTAGCTCAAGATTTACAGACCGTGTGAACCCTTTTGGGTCGGATCTACTGGAAGCTTTGTGTGTTTTCCGCCATGTGGTTTAACACAGACAAAAATAGAATATCTATTACATCATGACAGTGGCACTAAGGGCAAAAGAAGCTAATTAAGGCTCCGTCTGGATCGCTAGTAAAAAGCTTATTTGGCTATTGTCTAGGAGTCGGTGAATAAAGCTCCCTGTGTGATTGAGAATACTGCGACAGAGTAATATAGCTAAAACCTCACTTCTGAAGGAATAATCGCCTGGTGAACAATGTATTTTCTCTATAACATTTCTGGATTAAAGCCCTAGCAAGATATTTGCACTACACCCCGCTATTATAGTGAAGGCTGAAGTAAGTCCGAGTGGATTGTGATAAGTATAAAACCCGTATATGGCATGGTTCCTGTGCGGGTAGTGATTGCCAAGTTCTGATAGCTTGTCGATCTCTGTGCCGACGAGCCGTGGGTCACATGAAAAAAGGCACGAAACCCGTTTTCGGTAAAGGTCGAATCGTCAACACTAATTCGGCCTCCATAATGTCGTATATCATTATGACGGGCCGTCGCAGTTCGGATGTCGTATGAGCGTCAGAGCTGTCAATTGGAACTCACCGCCACATCAGATTTTCAACCATAACAGTCTGGCCGGAGCTGCTTACAATCAACCATACCTTCAGGATTTAACTAGAGTATTGCTGTCTACAAAGTAGAAGGACTATACACTTTCCTTCTTATCTTGATCCCCTTCTATAGATTTCTTCGGACTTATGATCCAACCTTTCACGTATCTCCAACTTTTGTCCACTCGCTCGCCATTAACAGCCCACGCTACCACGCTAACAAGCATAACTGGAACAACGACATATACCCATGTCCTTATATCCGGTCCAGAATCGTTTAGCTGCTGCAAATCCATGCCAAAGATCGACGTCGTGAAAGAAAGCGGAACGAAAACAGCAGCAATGAACGTAACCTTGGCAACCGCTTCTGCTTGCTCCTTTCCACGTTGGGCCTCGCGTACTACCGACTCATTTGATAACTTCTCCATCTCATCTTGGCAGCCAGCTGAGACAGCTTGGGCCCGCCGAATGAGCTTTTGAAATGTGCGTTCAAGGCAAAATGCGGCGTCCTCGGCTCTTGCTACTGCGCTCTTTCTTTTACTTTTGTATTGACCTGAGTCGTTCCTTTGATGTTGCGGCTGATATGTGGTGCTAAGAGTCGTATCCGGTCGCTGTGTTGGCGTCTCGCTGTGGTCATCGCTGTGGTGGTTCGAGGTAGAATTAGATTGCTGACTCAACAACGGCCACCCACGACCGCCCTGGGCCTTTATTATGTCTAGTACATCTTGCAGGCGTTCGAGATGGACATCTACCTGCTTCTTGATCGCTTGTATCGCCCCGATACCATGGCTCACGTCTTCGCCAAATGTCCCTGTCTTTTCCTCCATCAAATTTAGAAATTGGTACTCTGATACAGCAAAGAGTTGGAATAACGTGTTTAAGGCATAAAAAGGAGAGATGTTACTCGCTATCGCCTCTGTGCTGTCTTCATTTTGGCCCAGCTCTTGACACAGTAAGGAAAGTCTTTGTTCGAGAGGATCGAATTGTTTTTCTTTTGCCTCTTCAGGCTCATTTTCGAGTTCTTCTTGTGTTGACCTAATGATATGCCTCATTTGTCGGTTTGTAGAGTCAAGAGGCCAGCTGAGAAAGCGAACTGCTCCTGCATAAGCATCTATGAGTCTTTTCCAAGGGCCAGAATGGCTTTGGCTTAAACTATTGCCACAATCCGACCATACAACGACTAAACAAGTTAGCAATGTTCAGTAATAACCATAAGTAAGTGTAGATAAATGAGGGTTCCATGTGTCTATCGCGCTTGGGTCACAACTTACTCGTCCAATGACCTTGAGATTGTACCAACTTGATAGAGACCTGCTGCTCAATCGCAAAGTGCTTAAGATCATAGGCAACAAACGTGCGAACCATCGAATCGCATGGCTTTATTTCCCGTCCTTTATTCATATCATCTATGAAAGTCTTCATGTCTTTTGCTAGCGTTGTACGAGCAGCCTCCAGGCTTGTACTGGATTTGTGGTTGTCCCACGTTCCGATGCTCGTAAATGTCAATTGGATGGTTCCGGTTCGAATCACTGAAATGGGTGGTAAGCAGAACATGTCGCCTAGGTTCAGCTGTGCCGCATTCGCCAGGTGCTGAAAAAAGAACTCGTAGTCTAATCCGAGACAGGAACCAATTCGGCTGAGCCATTCTGTCAAAGGGTAGCCTCGAAGGAAAAGGATTTTGTTTCCTTGAGCTTTTCGTAAAGAATCTTCGACCTCGCCTAGTAAATTGAGGGCCCGTATTTGACGTTTCGCTCCCGAGACAGTTGGTAGTTCGTGCAACACAGCGAAGTTGAACTCGGTCGGTTGATCGTCAGGCTGCGGTCTTGTCGAGTGGCTGGATCGGTCAAAAAGTCCGGAAAGAGCCTCATAGTGAAGGCCTGAAAATAACGAACGACCGTCCTTGCGAAAAGCAAAGGTAGACAAGGTTGACTTGTAGGCTTCAGGCCCAGTAGTTAGAAACGCGGGAGATTTGATGGACAACGAAGATTTCTTACCATCATGGCTGGAGGATGGGCTGTACCGCCGATCATTGTGATCTGAACTCGTGTTGATAGTGCTTGATCGAACCACAGTTGGCTCCGAATAAGATCGACTGCTTGCTCCTCCGCGCGACGACATCGTTGGAAACGTCAGATAAATTCACCCATCATCGAACAATAGAAGGAGACGTCTCTGGAAATGCCAAGGGATTACCAGCTCAAATAAAGTCGCTGAAAATCAGGCTGCGCAGAGCCTCCATTCGTCAGCCACCACCAGAAACTACGCCCGGCTTATGCTTTAAGCATGTAAGACTTCTCTAGCTAGATTTGTAAGGTAGCTACGGTAGACAGTGATGAATGGGGTGGCTGTGTCTCAATATCTGTTGTACAACCATCCTCATTGAGTTCAGTGACCAATCACAGTTGTCATAACACCACACTCGCCGCTGTCTCATGACCTTGCAATTTGGCAGCCTGATTGACAGCTTCATGCAGGATCTAGACCTTCACAATTTTATCGCGTTCGCCTTGTTATTTCCTTTCTTTAATGACTGTCCGCTAATCATTTATCACTTATGCGCCTCATTTTCAAACGAGCGGTATCCAGGGCAAAAGCAAATACTGGCAGTGTTTTCAAATTACGCGTATTTAGAGTATAAATATTATAAAATGGGAATAACGAGCGAAGTTATCAATAATCAAAGAAAATCCACCAAGAATTCATCTGGGGATTTCAACGGTATAAAATGTAAATCAGCTCATCCCAGTCCGCATCAGTCAACTCATTCTCTGGCCGATGATCATCTGGCACCAAATCACGGCGAATAGTCATCGACCGATCTAGCAGATCACGCGTCTCACTTCCACCACGACCCGATGCTTGAAGCGTACGTCCCAGCTTCCAACAGTATCTTCCGAAATCTGCCTTGTACCATGGAACGTCGCCAGGGAATGCGACGCATTTCCTTAACAGAGTACTAATTTCAATGATTAGCGTTGCCTGGAATTAACTTCAATCGTATTGCTTACATCGCTTCGTCATATTCTGCCCGCTCGAAATGAGCCCTGGCAAGTCTGTAACTAGCTTGGATTGTAAAGCTGGAGTTTTCGCCGCAGGTGGTGCGCAAGACAGCTACTGCGCGCTTTGCAAAGTCGTAGAAGTCATCTTCACCTTGTAAGCGTCGAATATTGCCCATGTAGGATAACAGATGGCCGTCCCTGTGATTTGTTAACTTCGAACGATGCGAGGCATACGATAAGCAAAGCTTACTCGATCCCTTCGGTATTATCCTTCCCAAGCTTATCTTCCCGCTCCTTGAGGATCGGTGCTAGAATGGCATGACCAGCATCAGGGTCTCCCGCCCAAGCTGTGACTGTTCCTCTATGCTGCCAGGCAAAAGGAAAAGGCAGTTTTCCAGGCTTTCTCTGTTGGTCCAGAAGTTCGCAGCAGGTCTCAAAAGCCTTCAAAGCCTCTTTAGAGTCTGGAGCCGTCATCAAAGCAATTCCAAGCTCGTTGTACGAGATTGGAAGAGTTTGTATGTCAGTTGGATCTTGATACTTCTGAATACGGTCGACCAGTAACTCGATCCACTTCTTGCAGCATGGCACTGCATTTTTCGTCAGCATGTAGATGGACGTAATTCCCTGATATCTGTAGCTGTTTGTGAGAAGTTGACTGTATGTGTTTGGATCTTGACCCTCGCTGTTTGCGGTCAGTATGTCCTGGGATAAACGAGCATACTCGAAGCCATATTGAAGGTTAAAGCCCCAGGATTGTAGGATATAGAACCTAATATGGGTTATCAGCCAAGAGCATATTCATCAATCCTCTAATGGACCTACCAGGCGGTTTCGTTGAAAAGTGAGGCAACACCGATGTTCGGCTTGAGAGTCTCTGGTGATTTCTCAATGACCAGCGCTTTCAAAGCAGCCGCATGAGGCAAATACTGCCGCACTTTACGCAGTCTATCCGAACCAAGCTCGTTCGTCTCGTCGAAGAACGGCCAAACAGTTGACAATAGCACAACTCCTGCGTCGTATACTGACCGCATATCCGATATGCTCAGTTGATGACGAACAACGTCCTGGACCAGTCGATGGACCTTCAGAAACCCTAGTTCCATGTTTCTTGTTACAAGAGACGACTGGATCAACTCAGCTCTAGCTTCCATGTACTGGAACTTGTCCCTGGGGTAATCTTCAAGTTCCACTTTGTCAGAGCCTGTCGTTAACAGATTCTCTTGGATGTTGTCTGGATCAAGCACAGAGAGAACTCGAAGCAGAGCAAGGGCAGGTGGGCTCAAGCTTTCTATGTTCCAGATTGAAGCGACGGTTTGCTGTTTTGTCATGCCTCTGACTGGTGAGCTTTGAAACTTCCTCGCATCGTGGTTGTAGCTTTCCAAGAATTCTGAGAGTGAGAGATGTTTTGTCCTGATAAGGTACGCCATCTGCACTATCGCCAGAGGAAGACCTCCCATTCTTTCGGCAATCGTTTCGCAAACATCGCGACTAGACTGCTCCTTTTCTCGCTTCGAAAGGCTCTGAAGCCAAGCACCAGCGTCCTTGGGTGTCATAGAAGGCAGGTCAATGCCCGAGAGGTCAGCGAAACCTGGGACGTCTTGCTTGGCGAGAGGGTTGCGGCTGGTGATGAGTATGGAGCCTGGTCCATTCAATGGCCAGAACTCGGACAGTATATCTGGATCATCGGCGTTATCGAACACAAGTAACCACTTCGCCATTGACCCAGAATCCTGCTCTGCCCCAAGGGTTCTCACGGGGTTGGAAAGCCATGCTTTGACTGTCTCTCTGATTGAGTCTGGGTCCTCTTTCACCGCGGATGCTTCGTCGTAAAGGCCGAGCTGAACGGCCATTTTTCGATAACACTCGTACAACTTCTCGGTGCTTGCTGAGTTTACCCAGAAGATAGCATCAAAGTCACTTTTGTGCGAATGAACAAACTCGACAGCTATCTCAGTCTTGCCCAGTCCGCCGATGCCGCAAAGCGCGAATGCCATCAAGGGCTGTTCTTCGCCACTGTCGTAGCCAGACTGGGAAACATCCGTCAGCTCTTTCGGCTTGAGGGCGTCCGCTATCTGTTCCAATATGCTCTTTTGTCCAAAGAAGCCACGATTGCGACTTTGACCAAGCATGTGACAGGGAAGAAGAACAGTCTTTTTCTTGGTGATTGAACGATCTGTAGAGCTTGAATCCCGCCTGGGGCTTCCATTCTGAGGGCTACCTGCGCTCATCATCAGTACAATTCTTACGCTTTCAAGGGCGAAGCATACCGTGGGTGAAGCCCTGGTGACTCTCGGTGTCCGTGACCGAGAACTCACACCTGATCTCCAGTTTACCAAATGCCCTTGTAACGATGGTTTTGCCCTGCAACGGCGCCTTGTTTAGGAACCCTATCATGCGCTGGAATAGTGACGTTCCAGGAATTACAACGGGAAGTCCGGAGTGTGGTGAATCTGCAGGTATAAGCTCTTCGAAGGTTGTCTTGACAGTTGCGTGTGTGCGGTCAACGAGCTAAGAGATGTCAGTTACTAATTACCGCTTAATCAATAACAGCCGATCATAGCGTACCTTGACGTTGAGTCTTCCTCCAGCACGAAGAAGCCCGAGGGGCCCTGACGCAGGAACCTTGGTCTCTGTTGATTCGAAGACGGACAGAATTGGGACTGGGAGGTTTAGAGCGCTGAAGTGCTCGCAAACAGAAGCCAGACTCTCCTTATCCTCCTTTCGAAGTATCGTCTTGGGTATATCTTTGCGGTATATCTGGAGAATGAGGCGCCAGTTTTCCCAGCGATCGTCATCGGCCGTGCATAGGTGGGGTGTGCCGAGAAAGACAATACCCGCCAGTGCATTACGGATGTTGGGATAGTCGTGATGGGCTAGTACCATGGCTTGTTTGAGTATAATGCCTCCGAGGCCGTGGCAGATAAAGTAGAGGGGTCTTCGATGGACCTGCGAGAAAGAGAAGAAGTTAGCGTTTTGCTTAAAGGATTCTTTGGGGGAGTCTACATCGAACGGCCTTGCTTGACGGATTGTGTCGAGAAGATTGTGGCCAAGGAATAGCAATTGGTGCCAAACATGTCCATCTTCAGCACCAGTGGAGTCAATATCGTAGGTAAAGATAAAGACCCTGGTATCTTGGTCGGTCGAAGCTGTAAGAAGCTTGAGCCACGAACAGCTCGTGGATTCGTTCTTGGGACAGCCCTGTGCCCAGAGGCCAGGCACTACAACGATACTGCATCCGGGTTAGAGATAATGTGAGATTGCTGTTATATCGTACAGAGGTGATAAGAACGCGGCGTCCTACTCTATTCCATCATCGGGAGCCCTCAACTCTGACAAGTGATAAACCTGTCGAAACTCGGACACAGACTTTGCTGGTAGTTTCATAAGGATTACGGAAGCCTTAGTTAACGGCAATCTGGAATGCGATGGAGATGAAGAGAATACTTCGACAAAAGTCCGAAGCTGGAACCTTTGCGCGAGAGAACGAATATCTGAATAACAGTCTCAAAGGGAGCTTCAGTCTCTTGATAAAATGAGGATGAGATTCAGCCAGGAAAAAAGCCTTATCACGCCATGGAGGCAATGTGCAGATCAAAACCCCGCATCATCAACCAGTAAAACAGGCTTGTGTGGTAACACAGCGTCAATAAGCCTGCTGACTTGTCACTCTCAGCCTAGTCGGTTAAACGAAAATCTCACCTGCGTTTGAACTCGCATGTCATCCTTCCAGCATTGGCAGTGCTGCGCCTTTAGTGAGAACAAAAGAGAAAACACCGTTTCGACCTTGGCGCTGATTCTGTCGTCAACATAAACAAATGGAACAGTAATGAAACAGCTTTGATATATGCAGTAGGACGGTTGACATGATAGTGGTATAATAATTGTTGGGGCTAGACGCCAAAATGGTATTCCATTTCCAGGAAGGTCAAGAGATGGTATATGTTCTCCTGGAATGGAGCATTGAGAATCAGATCTATGGAACGTTCTCAAAAGCATAATGTGAATCGACGGCAACATTGGCTAGTGTACTATTCTATTGATGAATTATCTCTGGACATGTTTTTCGAACGGGGTCCGTTATGGTATTTGTCCAAGCTGTGTTGTTTCATGAAAGTTTCAAGCTAAGGAGCTGTGCAGAGAACACAAGCAACGAAAACAACACACTGTGCAAGAGACTAGTGCTATCGGATTTAACGCGTATATTGATATGTTCATATCCAGCTGGCTTAAATGTAGTAGATGGGTACCCCACAGGTTTGCTTAATTGTCGGCTATATCTAATCCTTTTGGAAATAATAGCTTTACAATTCACGCCGACGGACATGGAAAGGATTAAATGCTAATACATGGGACTATCTTTGTAGCAACTGATGAAGTTGCTCGAGTGGAATGAATACATTTGCTGGCATGGATATGTCACAAATGGAATAAGAGTGTAGTGTTGCCTAGTGGTGTTGGTGGCAGCATAAGTCGGCTCTTTTGACATAAAAACTTCCGTTGCTCGCAGATCAACATCCTGACTAATTAACAAATTGTGAACAACATAGCCTGGATATGGCTTAGCCCTGGATTATGTGGTTTGCAATGCCACTTGTCTGTACTTGGATAGTTGCGCCCTTCCTGACAAATTCAGGCTTCCATAGGTGAGGTATCAAGTGTCGCTAGGTAAGTTACGATGGAGCTGGGTATAAATAAGCTCAGCTAGGTCCTTCCAAGGTAGACCTGTAGCAAACCTTCTTTCACGCTACAAACACCATGGCACAAATCAACGAGCTTGCAAAGACTCTAAAAACCCTTCATACTCCCCACCAGCCTCTCATCTTTGCCAACGTCTGGGATATTCCGTCTCTCAACATGGTTCTCAGTATCAATACGGAAGAATACAAGCCTGTCAAGGCAATCGCTACAGCCTCATGGGCTTTCGCTGCCGTACTGGGCATCAAGGATGAAGATCTCACCATGGAACAGAACTTGAATGCCATACGGTGCCTTTCTCCTATTGTTGCTCGTGCGGGCCTGCCACTCTCCGTCGATTTGCAGGACGGTTACGGGTCCCGTATCCAGGACGCTGTTCGCCAAGCTGTGCAAGCAGGTGCACAAGGCGCCAATCTCGAAGACAGTATACCGTCTCGAGGCTTAGACAAAGGGATTGAAGGGTCGTTGTACTCGCTCGATCATCAGACCCAGCGATTACGACTGGCTTGTCAAGCTGCATCTGATACCGGATGCCCCGACTTTGTCATCAACGCACGCTGCGACATATTCGCTCTTGGGGACGTTCCAGGGCTAGACAACAAGACACGAGTTCAAGAGGCTGTCAAACGGGGCAGAGCATATCTAGAAGCTGGAGCGACGACTGTCTTTTACTGGCGAGGATATGGGGCAGGAATGACGGAGGATGAGGTAGGAAAGTTAGTTGAGGAGCTGGATGGCCGTGTTGCTATCCGTTTAGGCCAAACTCAAGATACTCTTTCGGTGGCAGAGCTGGGCGAAATTGGAGTTGCGAGAATTAGTGTTGGACCAAGTTTGTTTCAGATAGCCATGTATGCTGCTAAGCAATCGGCCATCTCTGTATTGCAAGGTGGTCAGTTACAAGAGGTTTAGACACGCTCTTGGTAGCATGGTATCCTCCAAATTAGATGGTAAAGCTTGTCGTGTAGGAACATGGACCAACGTTATAGCTTATGGTACATGGTGCAACTGTTGGCTAGGAAAAAGGAAAGGGGGTCTAGGAAGATGAAACCATTCTCAAATTTCTGAATCAAATGATTTTTAGCGACTGTGTAAAAACTGGACAAACAGCGCCAAGATGAGTCCTTATTATAATGCTCCGCATTAGACACCCCGACTCATTCATCCCCCATTCTTTAAATAACTGATCTCTCAATGATTCCTCTCAAGGCTTGCTTGGGAAACCCAGGACCCTTCATCAAGCATACCGCTATCCTGGTAAGGTTCTCTATGAGTAAGCTTATACTTACACGGATTGTTGGCGATGTGAATATCTGCGGCGGCGCTTTTGATGGAAAGAGATTGACAAAGCTCCAGCTTTCTGGCTGTGTGCACAAGGGCTCTTGGCAAAATTTCGAGAGAATTGCCAAGCTTCTCGTGTTTAGCTCAACAGTATCTTTGTCCACGAAGCGGGCTCCTAGTGCTATGAGCTGCTTCTCTACACCAACGACGCTGAGGAACTGGGGTGCGGATGAGTCAATCAGGCTTACAGCTGTAGCGCAGCTAGCAAGATCGTCACTTGAGAACTCCTGATCCCACCATCGTCCGCCCCAGGGTAGCAGAGCTAAGTCTTGCAACTCAGCTTTGCCTGGACCGAGTAGCCACCTAATTCTGTTGATCATTTCGTCCCTTTGACGGTAACGAAGGGTGGAACCAAACATACGACTCTCTTCAGTCCAGGGTATGGGTGATTCAACCGACCTGCTGAGAATGAGGCCACCGAGATTGAAACATGAATAGGTCAGACGGTGGTTAAAAGAGTTGGGTAAAATGGGCTTCGATGATGTCCACAGGATGGGTCCCAGTGATTGTGGGATGACCAATGGTACGTAAGTAGCTTGGGAATAAAGGTCTGGTGCCATTATATCCAGAGGTGCCGTTGCACATTCGACAAGGGTGTCTTGCATGGGTAAGGTTTCTGAGACAGGTATCGGATGGGGTATAACGTCTTCTTGCCCTGGGACGGCTAGCGCAGTGTCCACAGCTGCGACCACTGGCTTGGTAGATGTGTCTGAGATGGCCTTCCAGCGCCGGGAAGCGCCGTTCTTCCCTTGGACATTTATGCCCCGAGCCTTGCGAACTTTCGGTAGGTCCTCTGGGTCGCCAGCTGCATCGGCCAACACGAGAACATCCTTAATCACGTCCTGAATAGTTGTAATGAGATTGGGGTGTTGCAATATGATAGGGTCCTGAAGTAGCTTGTCCGTGAAGTCTACAACGGCATTGCTCATTCTCTCAATTACCCATTCAAGACACTTCAGTCGCTGGAAGCGTAGGTCATTGCTTTCCTGCCTGCGCTTGCGGAACTGTTGCTGTGCCTCCCGATTGCGGTCACGGCGTTCCTAAAAGATTAGCTCATGCTGGTTCATTTGACGTAAGAGCTACGAACGTGGGACTCACCTTGTCAGTCAAAGCGACAGCGATATCTGATCTTCTGGCTTCAGACGGCATGATGTTTATCATTACCGGTCTGTTTGTTACTTGTTGGTTCTGATGATGTTATGATTTTAATATTCACAGTCAGGATCGAAGTGATTCAATTGAAAGTGTCTGTATAACCTATCTGTGAAGCCTGTGAAGAATTGATTGAGAAAAGAGGACGTTGTAAATGGAGATTCTAACGTAAGACCGAGGCTCGGAACATTTGACATGAAAGTGACCGATCAGACCCATATTTCTGTCGAGTTTAGTCTGTTTTAAGGCTAGCTCTGGTTTTTCGATATTACATAGCCCAAGCCATAGGGGAACGTGGTTGATTTGTGATTGGTTGGAGGAGCTAACCGAAAGCTTGCGGAGTCGAGGTAGTTGTCATATTATTGCCGGCTGACCCGGATTGAAACTAGTGACAAGAACGAGTAGCGATCAAGTGCGAAAGTGTCCAATTCAACATATTGTAGATGGAGAGAAGTCGGATTGGTTTCGAAAACGTGACTTTTCTACCAGGTTTTTACCACCTTTTCCCAGGAACTCCGAATTGCTTCCCAATACATCTCAGGATGCTTCCTCATATGCCCCACGTGTCCACTATCATCAAACAGCTGACTGTCAACCACGTACCCAATCCTACGGGACTCTGCGATGTGTCCCTCGATATGTTCCCATGGAATCAGAATATCCTTCTTGCCATATAAAAACAACCTCGAACAATCTTTGCTCTCCCACCTCTCATCATAGAACACCCTATGGCTGAACCACGGCGAAGATTCCCTACCAGCCAGGAAGTCGAACAGGTGGATAAAGAGGAAGAAAAGAATGCAAAATCCTTGGGTAACAAAGAATGGCCAGGGAAGCTTGGCTGCTGTTCCAATTGCCATCGCGTTCGACCATCGTTTCACGTTGGACCATGTAAGATTCGATGTACCCGGTGTGGAGTCATAAACAGTCAGACTATGCGGCAACGGTTTGTTGTAAAGCTCCTTGTAAGCATTAAGAGTTGAGTGGTAGCTGCCAATGCCGGTGTTCGATAAACAATGGATGAGGATTGGACCAGGAGGGGCACCTTGCGAATGCTCGGGGAAGACTTCGCTAATCACAGGAAGCATTTTCCTAGTCCGTTGTGCCAGACTGTCGAAGAAGCCTTGGTAAATGGGTGATAGGATCGCAATCTGCCTGGCATGCGGATAAAGCTTTCGATACCCGTCGGTGAACTTTGAGACGTGCTTGGAAGGAGCGTCACCCCAGCCGTAAACGATGACCGTATGTGGGTGTCCTGCGGTTGGCCCTGCAGTCTTGAGTTCTTCTCCACTGCGGGCAAAGACTTGGTTTGATAGGGCCTTGAAGCCGGGAAAGGCGCTTTCACGTCCGCGTTTACTCATTTTATCTTGGTAGCTCTAAGAGAATGGTAATAGCTTGAGATATTGAAGATGAAAAAAGGATATACCAGATTTATATGGTTCCACCTATAAGCCCTGTAAGATAAAAACTCTTAGGGTTAAAGTGGGACCTGTCAGCTTACACTAACTATGATCAGAAACTGTGGTCTGATATAATCTGAATTTCTGTCTTACGTCAGATCGTAAACCTAGCCTTGTAATTGCTTCAACTTTGCCGCACAGTTGCAGGGGAGCAGGCAAGTTTTTTATTGTCACGTAGGCACTATCTGTCTCGAACCTTGACCTTGCGAGACTGGCATGGTCGAAAAAACTTACTTGATAGAGAAGTAGCGTTATACCTAATTACCGTAGTCCTGTATCTGGATAGTATAGGTTCATCTGTCATTCAATGCTCTGTAGTCGGACTGTCACCCTACCCATTTTCCTTCCAACCCTTGATACAGGAATAAAAAGGTTTGTCAATTAAAAACGATCCATGATCCCTTGCACCCAGCTCGCATAATCCTGTGGGTGCTCAAGGTTCCATAGGCCCTCAAAAAGGTGCTCATGGGACCCAAACTTTTTAACGAGGTGTTTAGCAGCTGGTAATTCTGGGTGACTATTGACCTGCAAGTTCCAATTCTTGAGCTTGCCGCCCCCTGACGATCCGACTGGTCCGACATCGATTCGAAAGTTTCCCTGGCGATCTTGCCAGAATGGTCCCAACCTGTCGGCGGTAAGGCCATCTCTCATCTTTTGCCAGATCGCTTCTCCATCCTTGTCAAGTATCTCCTTCATCCTGTTCTTCGGGATAAGGACCTTTTTGCCTTTCGTGTCCTCGTCATCGCTTGGAGGCTCACCTGGGCCGCCGGGTCCACCGGAGGACCCCGATTGAGCGGGTGGGTTACCGACAGGTTCTTGAGTAGGGCTTACTGGCGCGGCAAATGACCTTGATCTCTATCAAAGGCAGTAATTGGTCAGTGGTTTTGTTTCCTCAGCAGACCGACGAAGATTAAGTAATTTCGATAGACCTACAGCAAGATACGCTACACCGGCAACTGCTACTCCAACAACGACAGCAGTCCCAACAGACCTTTTGCTCACTTTGGGTTTGGGGATATCGGTGACAAACTTTTTAACAGAAGCCCAATAGCCGATGGCCGCTCCAGTGACCGCTTCACCAGCTGTAGCCCTAAATGCACCAATGTCTTCGCTCGAGGACTTGTTAGCAGCGCCCTGCGTGTTTTCGATAATGACTGGTTCTGCGTCTCGGGTTGTCACTATTCCAAAAGCAGGACGTCGAAACTTTTCATCGACTTGAATGTTCTGTGCTGTTGCATGCAGGGCGTCATCATCGGACTTCTTGAGTATTATAGCTGCTATAACTGTGGCAGTATCTACCAGTAGCTGCACTTGGGGTAAAAGAACAGTTGCCATTATGCGAGTATAGAGTAGAGCTGAGCCTCTAAGGCTGATGATGTGTGTAGAATTCTATTGCAAATTTTGGTTCAACAAAGAAGGACAGCATGAATAGACTTCTGATAGGAGCGGACCTAGACTAGGTATTCCGGTCATATTTATGGTGGGATTATCACTCTGCAGTGTAATTTCGCAAGCGGGGGCACCTTCGCTCCGACTCTAGTAGTCCAGCTTGATCAGTCCTTTGGCTCAGGCTCTGATAGTAATAAAATACTGTCTCGTGCTTCCTATTGCCATCTATCGGTCTCGTGAGGTATGTGACATCTTTGAGTGGGGGTTTAACATGCATCTATGTGTCACGCTATCAATTCAATTCGATATCCACATCAGCCACCAGCCCTTGTATGTACTTCCTGACTGGTTGCGACAATGAGGCCAGCTTCCATAGTAACCACAGGATTTGGAACGAATCATTAAGCAAACAGTTCCAAGAGACGTTGTAAAAAAGCCACGGTAACACAGCTTTCGCCAACGGCAGGAATTCTTACTACTGATCAAACCATTTGGTGCTACTATAATCTCAAGGCTTCCTATCAAAGAACACCACGTCAGAGATTCCCCCACGTAAGACGATCATTGTATCATAGAAAACAAAGCAAAGGTTGGATTAGCTTGACCCCAACTAGAATGACCACCAATAACGACAATAACGTACTCGACGAATACTAATGTCAGGGGATGTCGCCAGGACACATTGCTTTGCAGTTATAGACTGAACGAGCCTGAGAATGAATATAATACTGTAGTGCAACATGAGATGGTTGAATAAATTACGACAATCTCCTCAGCGTGGTTCAAAATTACAGTGAATTGACGGACAGACTCTCGGGTAGTGGCTGCTGAGGTGACTAGAAACAGTTCTGTATCAGCCAATGGAAAAGTACCTTTCGTAAATAAAAGTGCCATCGACCGGGATTGAATCGCTATGCCTGAGAAATAATCAACGATTCCGCCCACTACCCCATCTAAAACGGTGTATGATTTTACCAATCAAAGATGGGCTCGCTAGCAAAGTGAACGTCAGGGCATTAGTAACCACGGACGGGGCAATTTGATCCTTTGGCGTAACAAGGTTAAAATTGCAGTGTAGGGGAGAGGCCATCCAATTGCTAAACGCCAGTGCTTTCAGCGGGCGTTAAAATTGCAGTGAAGACACGTGAAGTTGTGACCGTACCGTGCATCTGAAAAGGGCTTGGACATTTTGTTGCCCATTGTCTTACTCGGCCGATTGTCCCAATTAGTAGCCGCGAGCCCAGGGCAAGATTACAATTGCAGTGCAGATTGAGAGGCTGATGACTGTGTAATCAATAATGGCCTCAACAAGGATTAACAATTCAATGAAACCCCATATCAGGAAGGAAATAGCTAGTAGGTGACATTTATTCGCTTATTACTTCTAGCTAAATTATTACCAATAGAGGTGAGCTCAATCAACCTGCTTTGTCTTCTACTCAGGTGTCTCGAATGCCCAACACAAAGTAACGTCAACTTGAGCTTTTATTATCCTTCGGCACTTACCCCATGACTGCAGCAGCTAGTGGTAAGAAGTACATAAAAAGCTCGTTCACCATCTGGAGCTTTCCAGCTGCATTGACGGCACTCCCACTGCCTGTAGTAGCCGACGGCGATGAGCCTCCATCGCTAGTTCCTGATGGTGACCCTGAACCTTTATCGTTGTCACGATTGCCTCCTCCACTCCCACCATTATTCCCATTGCTTCCATCATCATCACTTCCGCTATCGCCGGATCCATCGCCGTTGCCTGAGCTCCCGTTCTTGTCGTCAGACCCCGATCCGGACCCGGACCCAGAGTCTCCACCACCGTCCTTGCCGCCATTGCCTTTGTCAGCACCACTCCCCTTTCCATCATCACCTTCCTTCCCACCATCTTCATCACCACTCCCAGACCCATTCTCAGTACTCGCAAGTCTGATATTTGCGTCCTGAATCTCAAGCTCAACCGGCGTATCACCGGATTGCTGGACCATCCTGATCTTTTGATCCTTCGCAGCCTCAAACTTCTCTGTAGAAACAGTCTGAAGGTCACCCCCAGTACCAACAAGCTCTTGATCGTAAACAGGAGTCCTGTCGACCAGGACTTTGAGGCGAGATCCTGTCTTTTCCTCCTTCTGATTTGCATTTGTACCAACTTGCTGTATTCGGACTGATAGGACGAGTCTGATGTATTCGCCAAGAGGGACATCGTCGCCTCCTGTCGGTGGGAGATCGCAGGTTGCTTCCTTGTTGGGTGGGGGGTTCAAGAGTCTTTGTTTGGTCAGTATGAGTAGGAGGAATCTGGGAAAGGCTACTTACAGGATAGTTTCTCCGTCTTTGTCCTTGAACGCTGCGTAATCACCCAGTTTGGAGTCCTCCAGCTGAACGGGGATATCTTCAGGTACTGAGGTAGGGCCAGGCGAGGAGTCTGTCGCCGTTGCAGAACTTCCCTTGCCACTTCCAGCTGTGGCTGGCGCAGACGCTTTACCAGTTGCTTCATCAGATGCCTTACCGCCAGGACCAGAATGACTAGGCTTCGTCTCCTTGGGCTTTTCATTATCCCCGGTATTTGTAGGATCCTCGTAATCTCCCCGGGTCCCGGTTTCTTCATCTGCATCGGCGTCCTGAGTCCCTTCGACGTCTTCCTTCTTGGTCTCGGTAGGCGCTATCAGCTGGTTGGTCTTCTTTCCGGTCGGCTCTCCTGGATCCACGTTAGTTGTGGACTGGACATCTTGATCCTCTGCGCTTGTCGTGTCTTGGTCAACAACATAGTCCGCACTTGAGGCAGCCGAGGTCGAGGTAGTAGTAGCTGGTACAACATCTGGTTTGGAAACTGTAGTTGGTGCCTCACCTCCTGATGGGGTCACTTCTGCTGCAGAGGTCGCTTTTACGACAGAAGTATCCTCTGCGATAGAAGTATCTTCTTCTACTGCAGAGTTTAGAGGAGCCTCGGTAGTAATCACCGGTGTCTCGGCTTCTGTTTGCATTGCTTCTTGATCTTCTGTTTGTGTGTTCTCACCATTTGTTTCTGTCTCAGCAGGAATGTCCTCGTCCAGAGTTTGAGTATCGTCAACTTCGGTTTCGGTTTGGGCAGGTTCCGGCTCGGACGTCTGAGGCTGGTCAGTGGGCTCCGGTTCTTCTGTATTCGGAGTCTGGGTCTCTACTGGATCATCCGGTATCTCAGAGGGCTCTGCAGGGTCTTCGACTACGGTGGGCTCTTGTGTAGGTTCTTGGGTGGGCTCATCGGCTGGCCTTCTGGCATCCGAGGGCTCAGGTTCATCTATCGTTATAGTGGGTGCATCTCCAGCGTCTCCCCCAGTATCCGCTGTGCTCTCTTTCAAACCCGTTAGTGAAATGTTTTCTACCGAAGCTTGTGACTCCTCCTCCTCCGTCGCCTCGATATGTATAAGTGGGCTTTGATCATACTGACCATTGGGTTGGGGCTCCGAAGGTTCCAAGACAGACGGATCTGGAGCATCAGTCACAACAGGATCGGCGGTTGTAGCGACAGCACCTTCGCCTGATGGGAGAGATTCTGTTTGACCAACTCCTCTGTTAACCAGGAGGCCCAGAATGAGGCCTTTGAGCAATTGCATGGTAATCGCGGGGTATATACGATAGTGGGTAGGTAACAAAATACACAGGTAACAATGTATATCTAAGTAACGATAATCGAGAATTACCACACCCGAAAATGCAATGTTGAGATCCGTTTATATACGTATGCAAGCTCCAGGCTTCCCTTCCCCTCTTCACATCTAGACCTCTGACCGTGACTTTGGCGACATGCATCCATGCAGCCGTGGAGCTGAGAGCCTGCGCTAGTAGCTGGAGCTGAAAACATGCAATCCCACTATCCAATGCGCTTTGAGGCTCATCAGCCTTATGGGGTTCTTGGCAACGCCCAAATGGCCCAAACCAGACAGCTTTGGGAGCTTTTAGGCGAGGCAAGACGCCAACCACCAAGTGTCTCTCTCTCTTGCGGGAAATCAGGGTGGGTACAGCGCAGAAGAAGTTAGTAAACCACAAGCTTACAGGACTTTGAGATGAGACTATTGGGTCAATGCAAGGCCATGCTTAAGGGAGAATGAAATAACAAGATTAATCACCAACTTTTTCGGATGGGCCATCTGCCGGTGGAGGCTATGGGACGCCAAGGACGCCACATCAAGTCTAGGCTGAATCTCTAAATTCAAGGTTAAACAGGCCTCCTGCCGGCAACCTCCAAATGTTCGGTTTTGTTATGATCAAATCGGTCATTGTGAGTAACAGTCATGCCACTTGGCTTCTCAAACGGTACAAGTCTGGCCCATTAGTCTTGTTTTGAATCAGGCATTGGTACTTCAGTGTCCCAGCGAGCATGAAGCTAACCACAGTCCCTCCACCGCCTTCCGTTGACAGACGGCGAAGGGAGGATTTTGAAGGCTGAAGCCCCAACACGCCGACAACATGCGTCAATTCGGATTGGGACGCAGCCTAACCTTAAACTACCTCCCGTCACTGTTGGGGATCTCTTCCACGACTTTTTGTCCTTGAACTTAAATACATGACAGTAGTGACAACAATCGATTTGGGTGACCTTCTCGGAGAAACAGGAGTCTTCATTATGCGGTACTGGGCCGTGCTTTTAGTACACCTGGTATATCCGTACTCGCTAGTATACCATTTGCTGAAAGACAATCGGTTGAATTTGGGGACTCTTCGAATGGTGAAGAACACGATCTAGTTGGCTTGAACAATTAGTTGAGTTTCACTGCGTTAGGCCTTTGGTAATGTAAAATAAATCAACTTGTTTTTCGACTACCTAATATACTTTCGTCGTAACTACTTCGTTTCAATACTCCCAATTTCCGCATGCTCCCCAATTGCCTGCTGAGCCTTCTCCCAAGCGTCGTCCTCCGGGTACAGTTGACTCCTCAGGTAAGCCCAACTCACTCGCTGACAGGCCGCCAACCTTTCAGCACACTCATCCTGACACTCCAAAGCGTCCCAACCACTAATACCGCCAAATCCATGCTTTCCTTCCTTGATCTTGAAAGACGCCTTGGGGCCTGGGGATAGCAGGTAAGGGTCCTGGTGCCAGTCTGCTCCCCTGCTGGTCAGGTGAGGGCTGAGGTCTTGGTCGCCCCAGACGACGAGGGAGGGTGTGGTCATGGTGTCGAACTTGGGGTCGAAGAAGGAGAGCATGTTACGTCCAGCTTCAGATAAATCATCGCCACCGCTACCAACAGCACCGAAGACAACGCCAGCCTTGATGCGCTTGTCGGCTGTTTGTTGCTTGGTGCCATCTCGAGGGTCAGTGTTGGTTGCACCCATCAGGATACTGGCTGTCAAAGAACCAAGAGAATGGCCAGCGATAGCGATATTTGACTTATCAAGTCGTCCTTTCAGAAGGGGAACAGTCTCCTCGATAGTGTCAAGGCTGTCAAGAATTCTAACCATGTCCTTGACACGCTCGTCCATAAAAAGCTCTCTAATACTCTCGGAGTTCAGTTCAAAGGCAAGCTGTCGAGAACTCAAATGTGTGGGTTGAATGACGACAAATCCGTGGCTCGCCCACCAGTCGACAAGTGGTCCGTAGCCCTTTAGGGAGGAGAGGTAGTTGCTTGGGCCATGGCCGTGGGAAAGAAGAATAATGGGAAGAGACTTTCCTGTGGCGGGAGCTGTGACTTTGATGTCGAGGTCGACTCTGCGGTCTTTGGCAGGGAGAGTGACGAGAGTAAAGGTGAAGATGGGAGTGGCAGAGTTGACGGGGATGTCAGCTGCACCACGAATGAGGGCGGGGTTGGGGAACTCCATTTTTGAGATGTTTGCTGGAAGTGTTGTTTGATGAAGGTGAGAGATGTTTTTATGATTGTTGTGGTTTTCTTCCTCCTAAAAAGAATGCCAACAGCTCAACTTATATCCAGCAGAGGTCCTCGCAACATGACGATGAAAGTGTCTTGACCAACCAGAGATCGCTTTCCTAAAGTGGTATAGTGATCGCTCTGCGCCGTATGATTGGCGTTCTTCACGCTGACCCATTGCCGTAGGGTCCACATCCCGGACAACGGCACTTGTCCGATAGTAGCGACTGCTTATTTATGACGCCAATTGTGAAGCGGATATACCTTGTTAAGACCGAAATGTCTCAGCTCTAATTAAACTCCGTAGCTACCAACTTCTCCAGCATCGCGGTTTCCATCCAGGTTATGAGCTGCGGCTCGTACTAATCTCCCTATTTTCATGACAAGCACCTCAATAAAATCTAGATGAGTAATCTCTGCAACTGTCAGCCTACGAATGGGAATTTGTCGTATGACCTGCACGAAGTCCTCCAACCGTTGCAAATCGCGGAGGACAGGGCTTGTCTTGGTGTTTAGGAGGGCGACCGAGAAGATGGTTACAATGGCAGTCATGGGATAGAAGATTATGATCCTGGGGTTTGATTGTCAGACGCTTTTTAAGGAACGCAAAAAGGTGACTCCAATTCACCGGGCAACGTACCAGAAACACTCATAAGCCAAGACCGGCAAAGCCTTCTCCAGGTAAGTCAAAGTCGACTTGGAGGCATCGACCAAAAGTTGGAGGTTTGCAGCATGGCCATCATCCGGCATGGTGGGAGGACTCAGATTCGTCCCGAATATTCTGCACCGAGCTTTGTGGATAAGGGTGATACAATGGTGATAAGATAAACGAAGCATAATAGCTTGTGTGTTTGTATGAGAGTCAACAGGCGTTTGTTCCAAGAAGGACAATGTTGGTCGGTGGTCAACAGGTAGAGTGAGACGCCACATCTCTAATTCTTCATCAAGATGACGGATTTTTCTGAGTACCTCGGCTTCCGGTTGTCTCATGGCACTCATCGAATAGAGGTTCTCGTAGATCTTCGACTTTATCTTGGACAACCGAAGATCCCATGGATATAGAGGCACAGTACTGGAGTTGTGATTCGACGTGCCGTTACCACTCAAGATATTGGAGCTTTGCATCTGAGCATAGTTGGCGGGCAACGCCAAGTCACAATGATCATCGTTGATTGCAGGGGGCTGGTTGTTTCTGTGCGTCAAATCTTTGTCGATACAGTAGCAGATCCAGAACAGATCGCGGATGTGGTGTATAGGGTTGTTTTTGTTGTATGGATCAGCTGTTTGTGGCGCCATATGAGCGCCAAGCTTGAATATCAAGCGGATGGTTATCGATACGAGGAAGGATGCGGATTGCAGGTCGCCCAAGAAATATTTGTACACAATCTACATTGTCAAGTTTTGTCAATGAAATGATCTAACAAACAAGTACTTACCAGCATGGCCAGGGCCTCAAGTCCGTCAACTGTCATTTCTCGCAATATTATTGAAAGCAAGTCTTCGAGCTCGATGGCATATTTTTCACATGCAGACCCGGTATCTGACATATCCTTGTCAATGTTGTGACCGAAGATGTCACTTATAAGTATTATACCATATACACAGGCTTGAGCACTGCGCACACCATGTCGGTCGTCATTGCCTTCCGTGTAGGCAAGAGGGAGCGTCTGGCTAATGAATCGATCGAGACATAGTACCGGGAAGACTAGAAACTGCATCGATGAGCAGAATCTCTTAGCCATTACCTCAACATTTCCGAAAGAAGGCAGCTTCGAACTGTTCTGGGGGTTTATCGGCGGAGAGTTGGACGAAGAAGGATGATGGGTTTGCCACGGGCGCTGAAGCTTATCGAGAATGGCGGAGGACATGCGTGATCCTGTTCTCTCTTCGATCCATTGTTGTCCTTCATCACTAAAGAGTGGCAGTCCGTTTAAGAGACAGAGACCCTCGAGATAGTTCTGGCTGCGCTCTATACCGGGGGTTCTTCGTGATGCTGCTACGGCTGCGTCTTCTGTTTAGAAGTTTAGTGACACATTCATAGTTAACATGTATTCCAATGGGTCGGACAGCATACCGGCATCGTGACCAAATTCCTCTTGAATGAAATGAAACATTGGTCCTAATAATTCGAACTCTCGAGGAGGAAAGTCCCTGCTTCTATCCCTTTGTGTTACTTATGCCCTCTCAGTAATGATGGGATTGATAGGAAGTACCAGTCCGCCGAAAGACATTCGGTAGAATAATGGCACAGGTAGGTGCTGGAATGAATCCACAAAAGAGTTCGATTACTTTGGTACAGAACCTGATATCCTCGCTGCTTGGTTGTATATGCAGGTCAAGCCACGATGTTGACAGTAGTCACATCTGGGTAACGCCCTATCACACTGAATCTAAACATCGGTCAGTTCAGTGGGCTATAGGACTGTCGTTGTAAGTGACCAATGTGTGCAGAAAACAGCAGTGTTCCCTTCTGCACCCTCACTTCTGGGTTATACCTTTTTCTTCCGGCATGAATCACATGCCCTCGGCTTTCGACCTCTTGTAGATTTCGACATGACGAATTGACGGGAGGGCTCATTCAATGTGTCTTTCTGTTTGTACTGATTCGTTGTTACAAGGGTCTCGGCAATTTCTTCGCAGTTGTGGAGATACTAGAGCATAACAGTGACATCATTATTATGTAACAATCATCACATGGAAAATTAGAGATTATATTCTGATCAACTGTCACAGTATTTCGAAAGAATAGCTAGTAGCTTCCTCAAAGGCGATTAGTCTTGTTGAAAGTACATCGGCGCATGCTATGTGTCATGATAATTTCGGAAGCTACGTACTGCATCATTCGTGAAACGATCTGAGACCAATGGAAAGGTTCGGTGAATTGATGTATTATTAATCAATCGATCGAGCGCGATGTCGATATGACAGACACATTACAAGATAAGAGGCTCGGTCTCGGGCATAGGCCTAAGGCCGATCAGTCCCTCCTAGTGCGATATCATTCGTGGTTTTCATATTCAAAGAAACTATGCCGAGATCCACCCGCTGAATCAGCGGTAAATGTTTGAAATCCCCTGCATTAACGAGGAATATGCCGAACTCTACGATCTAATCTTCGGGATTGTCCAAACTACGGGGCGGGCCGAAGTTCCAACCACTATATAACCAAACATTTTCCCACCTTCTTATAGTTCTTTTCACCATCATATCTACCATCATAATATAACCACACACCCACTACACTTCTTTTAATTCACATCTTTCAAAATGGCCCAAACAGATACTCAGAAGAAGACAGTCGTTGTCATTGGTGCGACAGGCCAGCAGGTAAGTTTCTACCTTCGTCTTGAACGATATTGACAGCATTGACTCATCACAGGGTGGTTCTGTCGTTCGCGAGCTTGCCAAGTCACTCGACAGGTACACTGTTCGTGGTTTGACCCGCAATACATTTTCCTCCAAGGCTCAAGCCTTGACAAAGCTTGGAATTGAAGTGCAACGAGCCGATGTTGACGACCCAGAGAGTCTCCGACGTGCATTCCAGGATGCCAACATCATCTTCGCCATGACTGATTTCTGGCAGCACATGTCTGGTGGGAAGGAAGAAGCGCAAGGAAAGTCCATCATGGATGTCGCTGCTGAAGTACCAAACCTGGAGCAGCTCATCTGGGCTGATTTGCCTGATGCCAGGAAGATCTCCAATGGTCAACTCCCGCATGTTTATCACTGGCAGAGTAAGGCCGCTGTGTCGGACTACATTCGCGCGAAGAAGCCTGATCTGTGGAAGAAGACAACAACTGTGCTGTTTCCTAATTATTTCGAGAACTGCCTTACTAAACCTGGTACCTACTTACCTATCAAGGTTTGCCATCCACCGTCATCTATGACTTTGGAGGTTAAGCTAATACGGTAAAATAGCAAGCGGATGGAACTTACTTGAGGTCCTTTTTGCTACCTGAGACGACTCCTCTTCCCAACGGGGCCATCTCCGATACCGGCAAACTGATCCAATACATACTTGACCATCCTGAAGAATGCCTAGAGAAGACCATCGCATTCTACTCTGAAGCAATCAGCGAAGGTCACAAGATTGAATCCATGGCTTCTGGTAATCCCCCATCGCACATGTTCTCATTGATACTTTCTGATTATCCGCAGCCTATGGTATTAACATTCGCTACCATGAGATGACTACAGAAGAATTTAAGGATATTCTCAAGAAGTCCAACATGAGCGACATGACTGCTTTGGACTTCACTGAACAGCTCCTAATCTTTCGAGAGTGCGGCATGATTTATGGTCGCCCCGAGTTCGTCCAAGCTAATAAGGTGTGTACCCCATTCACGATCACTGAACGCGACAGATATCGATGAATTCATTTGTGGGCTTTTACTGACGTAATATGCTTTCAGCTCCCCGGACTCAACTTGACAAGTTGGAAGGACTTCCTAGCTGCCAATGATTTGCTCTCCCACATGACTTCCGTGTAAATCTGAACGTTACGCTTAAGTGAAACAGCAGCAAAGATAGGGCGTGAACTGGGTTGCATATAGAAAAAGACGGAATGAATAGAACATAACGTCTTTGTTTTTTTAAATACAGGTATCCCTATCGTTGAGAATTCTCCTTGAAGGGTACGGTCATCCTAAGGTGTTGGGAAGAGATGAAAGCCACTGGGGTAGCCCGGTCGATCTCTTGGTTTGGGCATTTTGCAACATGCATCTTGATACAACATTGTTTTCGGTAAAGAGATATTAAGTACGAACTTGCCACGATCATCGGAAACATCATAATTTAGTGGACGCTGACTTGGCGCACTTCTCAGTCACTACCCGTTTTCGTAGCTGATGAGGAAGCTCAACATTGGTATTATATGTGGTTAATCCTTTGGGAAAACGGTGACTTAGGCTGACATGATGACATCAAATAAAGGTGTATTTGAGCGACATTAAGCTGCATCTAGTACCTAGTTGCTCCTCCTTATACCCCGATAACGACTGCAAGTCTACGAGACATTGGATAAACCAATCTGAGGAGATCTTGTTCTGATACAGCCTCCCAAGTAGCCATCACAACCTCTTGTTTGTAGGCCGGCTAGTATAGGTCCCACCAATCCACCTCCTCATCCAAAACTACACTTCCTCAATAGGGTTGGGATCCGAGCTTCTAGGGGCCAGTCTAGACACTGTACCCCGGAAAGCTTTATGGAATGGAGTCCTTCGTGCCATTCGTTTTGGGTCGACCCGGCGAGTCCGTCTCTGGGTCGCCATCAGCGCTTTGACCAGCTTAGTGATATGATCAGTCATTGCAGTGGGGCAGCCTCCGTTGCCGTAGCCGGGCTGAGGGCGAGCAGCGAGAACGTAGTAGACGTCTTTAGTGTCCAAATCCATGAGAGTCGCTATTTCCTTAGGACGCATGCGGGCAAGGATGCTGAGAGCCCTGATGACATGCTTCTCCCGGGGTGCAAGCAAGTTACGTGTAGCTTTGTTGGAAGCTGCATTGGCCTGAACGGCGAGGATAAGGGCCTGTAAGGCTTCTTCTTGGGCAGCGGCATTCTTGTCGAGCTCGTTCAGGATATCGATGAGACTCTCTCCATCGTTTTGTGAGGCTGAACGGGCACAACGTCGGTCGAAGATGTCACTGTAAGTCTGTTTTAGCCAAGGAAAATGCGTTTTGGATGGGTCAAAATACCTGCTGGCGATGATACCATCGTAAGGATTAGAATAATCGTGAAATAGGTCCCAGCTAGGATCACGTCCATGGTCAAGGGTGTTGTTCAAGTCATCATCAATGGCGTGATGCAAGCCATTATCAATGGCGTTGTTAAAGTCATCGCCAAATGCAGAGACAGGCTCGTCAGTGGGGGGGGTTGATGGAGATGAAGGCGTCAGATTGAGAGAAATGGGAGACGACGGGTCCTCCGGAGTCTCCAGCCGCTGACAAACCAACTTGGTGCGTTTCCTTTTGTTAGCGCAAGGCCTAGTGAAGAGGAAAATCACCTCGTCGGTCAAAGAATCGTGGGCAGTGGGGTAGGCGTAGTCAGACATCATGAGGAGGAGCAGGGAATCGAGACAGTCAAGTGAAGTTGAATAGAAAATGAGTAACACAAGAGTCAGATTGAAAATAGAGATGGAAGTAAATAAGATATGATTTGGGGAACGGGAGACTGGTATTTCTAGCAATTTATCTGCCATCAATTGGTATCCATTTTCCCCAGCCCCGTGGTAGAGCGTGGTGGCCCATGCAGCATTAAGCTTCCTGTTCCTGCATGATAAATTAGTAAGGGGTCCGTGCTGCCGTGATCAGCCGTGATCCCCCTGTAAGATAAAACCTGCAGGATCTGTGACGTACATTAACTAATCATCCTGCAGGGGGGGCAAGCTGAGGCACAAGAGACTGGCCAAATTTGATTCATCGAGCGTAAATGTAATATCGCTTACCCTTTGATCGACCACTTAAGGGTTTTATATGTCAACTAAGCGTTTGGCCCTCAGGCAAAACAAGTTTTTGTATGTGATGGTCGGTTGTAGGAGTCGCTGAAGCTACACAAACCAATCGAACCTTGAATTCTGGATGAAATACTTGGGAAAGATGGAACTAAATGCAGTGGTGAAACACAGACAATAAAATTCAGGACTAAGGTAATTTAGCTATCGAGCGGAAAGTTGCGAGCGGCCACTGTAAATGTAACCTGCCACCGCACTCTCGTGTCAAGTACACGCTCCGATACTTGACTAGAAGTCATCTTCCACCGACAGTACATCTCCCGAAGGTTCATCATCAACCCGGGGCTCCGTTTTCTCAAAAGTAAAGCCAGTCTCAGTTCTCACTATGTAAACTGCGTCTCCGAGAACCATGTCGCAGAGTGTCCGGGTGATGATGTTTATGTCCTGCTCGCGCCGGTCTCGGCGGATCTGCGAAATGATCCTTGCCCGGCGGCTGGTGTTGCGTCTGAACTTGGCGGCCCCAAGTTCGGGTGACGTAAGAGGGGACAGGTCCAGGTAGTCGTTCACGTAGGCCTGGGCTTCAGCCTCGGTGTCGAAGCCCTTGTCTGTGGTGGCATAAACTGTCAGCTCCAAGACTTGCAGATATCTGAATGCTACTTACATTCTGCACCCGCGTATCTGTGTACTTTCGAGCTGCACGAAGGCCAATTGTCGTAGACTCCAGTACGCCTTCCACGACGGACGCCATAGAATCTGGGCATGATTGGACAGTGGGTGTTGATCAGGTATAGAGAGGTCTTGAAGGTTGAAACCGCGTCCTGAGAGGATGGAAGGTGATAGTAGAAGAGGAGGATGCAGGTGGCAATGCAGTTCGAGAGTGAGCAAAGAGAAGCTGAAGCTTGAAGATGGGAAGTGTGGTTGATGGTTTTTTGGATGGGAGGGCGGCGATGGTTCCCCTTATATAGAGCATCCGGGTCCTGCTGCCGGTTACTGATCTGAGTCAACTTGGTTTTTAATTCTGTGTGTGAAAAAAGGGAACATGGTCCGAAATTTTTAATTGGTCCGCTCAGAGTCATCTAGTCTGGTTGACCTGACTGATCTGGCTCGGACAGCATTACTGATTGGGGCGATTGAGCTGAGCACGAGGATCACTTCTGCGACACACGCACCGAATAACGTATCGTGAGATCGTTAGTAAAGCGAGGGTGTGGAAATGCTATTCCGAAGTTCCATCACAGCAGCCTACTTCTTGAGGAAATCACAAAAGCTTCAGTTTCGATATTGTCACCAAGTTTGAACCACGATGAGTCTGCCTCGAAGTGAATCGTGACAAGATGTGCGCAGCAGTTTAGGTGGAATTATCTTGGTTGTAGGTTTAGACATATTAAGGTTGAAGTAAACTATTCTTGAGGTCATCCAGACAATCCCTTTTCTCCATCGTGAGCTCCCATGCCGAAGATGATGGCGCCGAAAAGCGCCATTGTTGTTTTCACGAGGAGGCGAGGTTCAGTCCACCACCGGTGTCTGTGAATCGGCCAGTGGATTACAAAAGGGAGACAACACACAGCTAGAGGCAAAAGCATTTCAAGTCGGCACGATCTGGAAAACTAGATGAATGACATATGGGAGAGAAAACAATACATATTGAACAGCAAACATCTCCGGAATCCGCCTGCGTCAACTCCAAACCCCTCCCTTCCTCCTTCCCCCATCCTCGTTGTCAATCACCCCTGGGCGAAATGATCAAGAAATGCCGAGTGCTTCGCAGTTTCCGCTGCGATGGCATCGGGGCATGAAAACCCGTCCGCATGCCAACCAATCTACAGTGGTTCACAAGTGATGCAATCCTGGACTTGTTCCTTGGAAGCGACGTTGACAGGAAACGGGCCACTGCCAGGACGCCGCGGCATCTTCTCCTTCACAATAAACCAGGTGTCGAGTGTACGGTCCCGCTTGGGTGTTGAGACTCGCTTCACATCCAGGGAGCAGGGTGCGCTCGAGGACTTGTCGGAGGAAGCCTGGCCGTTCTGTTCCAGGGAGACCTGAGCATCCTCATCAACAAAGACCTGGGCGTCCTGTCCAAACAAAGGCTCAACGTCCTCCTCAGGTAAAGCCTGAGCATCCTCCTCAACAAAGGCCTGAGCCTCCCTCTCAGGTACAGGCTCATCGACCTGTCCAGGAGATTGGATCGTGGTTTCGCAGCATACTCGCTTTCGCTGAGTATGATCTAGAAAAGCATATTGATCGTTCCGTGAGCGCTTCTGAGGCGTAGAAGACGAGGAAGTAAGAGACGAGGGTATGGACGTAGGTGCTGTAGCTGCAATCCGGGAATCCTCGTCAAGGGATTGGATTGTGGTTTCGCGGCACACTCTCTTATACAGAGCATGATCTGGAAAGCCATCCTGGTCGTCCCTTAAGCGCTTCTGAAGCGTAGAAAGCGAGGAAGCAGGAGACGAGGGTATAAACTCGAATGCCTCAACTGAAAGCCTGGAATCCTCCACAGGGGACTGGGACTTGCTATCGCGACATACTCTTTTTCGCTCAGTGTGACCTGAAAAAGCATCCTGACCTTCCCTTGAGCGCTTCTGTGGCGTAGAAGGCTCGGAATGGGTGGAAGCAGGAGACGAAGGTATGAACTCAGAAAGCCTGGAATCCTCCTCAAGGGACTGGATTATGGTTTCGCGGCGTACTCTTTTATGCTGGGTATGATCTGGGAAAGCATCTTGGCTGCTGCTCGAGCGCTTCTTTGGCGTAGAAGGCGCGGAAGGGGTGGAAGCAGGCGATGAGTGTATGAACTCAGGCGCCTCATCTGAAAGCCTCGAAATACGAGTCGCATCCATATGAGGGCTTGGCCAGGAAGGGCCGGCACCGAAGGGTACTCCTGTTTCGAATGAAAAATGCGCGCTTGGTGATTCTGTAGACTCCGCGACTTCGGCAGCTTCCCTCATGGTCTGGGGATGTTTCGACCGGGGGGAGATCAAAAGCCTCTTGATGTCCTCGATGGCCTTTGCGAGATCGGAAGACCAATGTGCAAACGGACCTAAAATGACATCCACCTTGCGCGACAGTTCCTCTCTCGAGACATTGTCAAACGCTTCAGACAAATCCGGCGAGGGTACAGATGATCTTGACTCCCATTCAGCCGGCCCTCGCCAAAGTTTGGCACTCGCGATGGCGTTGAGAGCCCTGGGGTCCTCACATTGCCATAATTCACAGCTGGGGTGGGATTTGTCGCAAATTGCGCACATTGGAGGCTTGGTCTTGGGGCAGTATCGTGTCAAATGAGGATCCAAACAATAGCCGCATCGCCTGAGTTCTTTGCACTCCCTGGACATGTGGCCGAGGCGTTGACACTGCCAGCATTGCAAGGGTGTAGAACGATGGTTCCTCGAGCTAGTGAATGATTATTAGACACGCGGTTGTATCAGTGGGAAACTGATTTACTTACATAAACTGTGTATGTATTCCATTCAGACTAAACATCTTGCCCGAAACTGTCAGTCGGGCCTGTTCCAATGAATCCAGGACCAGAATAAGGCACTGACCCTTCCAATAGATCTTCTTGATGTCCAGGCCGGTCTCAAGACACAAAGCGGGCAAAAGCTCTTCAGGATTCTCAAAGAGAGCCACATAGTCTAGCGAGGCCCCAGGGGCACTAGAAAGCTCGACAAGCTTAGCCTTGTTGATGATTATCGGAGTGATGTAAAACATGCCGGGCTCCATGTTAACCTTTCCGTCAAAGGCTTCTTGGATAAGTCTCCCCTCATTGCGGGCATTTCGGGATTCAAGCCAAGACTTGAACACAAGGATGAGACCTCCCGGTTTGTTCTCACAAATATGGATGGCTTGGATGTGCCTGAGGGGGCCACCGGCCTTGTGAGCCTTGTACAAGAGCGACCTCGAACTCTCCCCTTTCAACCATTGCTGATTGGCAGTGAGGTGAATCACGCTCTTGGCAGCCTTCCGCTTGAGCTCACGTCTTTCCTGAGCCCGATGGGCGTCATGAGCTAGGCTTGGGATGTTCATACCCCGGTGATCGCGAGATAGTTCAGCGCGCATCTTGGAAAGCTGCTCCTCAATTGATGGAGGAAAGCCGGAAGCTCGAAGCTCGGCGTTCCTGGTCGCAGTTGCGTGAACTGACGAACTCAAGTCGCTCCAGTATTGTCGACCACCGCGAGGGTTTACGCCAGAGTTATTGGATGCTTGCTGGGAAGACATAATGAACAGCGTGTTAACAAGTGGTTGAACAAGCAGAATAATAGAGTGAGTTAAAGATAATGATGATGTTGTAGAAGTTCAATGTGTGTTTGATATAACGATGCGAGTAAAATGAAAGAGTAGAAGATTAGAGCAAAGAAAGATCGTTGTTTTTGACGGCTCCACCCGAGTTACTGATTGTCAAACTTACCATACATGGAAAAGACAAGACAGAGAGATCAGACAGTACTGAGCACCCGGGCATGCCAAAAACCCCGTAAATCCTGGCCCGTCTCCTCGTGTCTGTAGAATCCAGAGATCAGTTCTAAGACGTCAAAGGTGGATGGATCCCAAGTTCAACCCGTTGCTCGTGCTCGGGCCCCTTACCAGCATAAATAGAGTTCTGGCCTATGCGAAGCTAAGGTCTGCATGCAGGGGTTCGCGTTTTATAATCACAACCATGACGTAACTGACGAGCTTGAGGTCAGCACTTGAGCTTCCAACCTCTTGTATACACCAGTACTTTGTAAACGTTAGCGGTTTGCACCATACCTGTGATATCTCTTCTGCCCAGGTAACAAGGACGATTTTTGAACACAGAGCATCTAGTAAAGTTCAGTCTATCTATCATGCCAATACAGACTCAGAATCAAGAAGAAAGTATTTGGGCACATGCGAAATCATGTCTGTATTATACATGGTCACTTTCCCATAGACAGTCGATATATAGGTATTTGAACACATGTCGCGGTTCGAACTGTAGGGTAGGTATTTTGGAATAGCCAGGCTTCAGTGTTGGCCATTCGCATACTCCATACCACGTTTGGTATCCCCGCGGTATGCGGTACTTCCTGTAGCTTACTAGGAACTAGCTCATGGTGAGCTTTGGAACCATCCCTCCTCCCTGTGATCAGGCACCGCCCCCTGGGGATGTAACGCTAAGGCGCTGGGGTTGAAACCTTACCACCCAGCTCCTGGTTTGCCACCAAATTGCCGACATCCGAAAGAGAAAATGATCACCAGTGACCAGAGTTCCTTGGAAAAAGTGAATTAAGTCATGATGTGATTTGATTTTACAATAATTCCTGCCATTCATGTCCGAATTTTCTGATTTAGGTCTAGCGTTTTCGAATAATTCTGTACCTATTTTCTCAATTATGAGTTCCTCCCATTGTGGACTAGCGGTCTTCTCGGACGGAGTGATCTGGATTGCTTCAAGTTTTCCAAAACGACTATATAACATATTCATAACTTGATACACTTCTACTGACTTGCTATCTTTATCTACACTTTACATCCTACGGTCTCTACTATAGATTGCATAGTTTCATCTCTTTGCTGAGATCTAGGTACTCTCTGCTCTACGCACTTTACACCTTCTGCACCTTCTGCACCTTTAGCTCTTTTGGCAGATTTTACGCCAATCGCCTTCCCCCCCCCTACTTGCTTTCCTCTACGCGCTTTCCTTTATACGCTTCCCTTTACGCGCTTCCCTTTACGCGTCCTTTACCAAACCGCTTGCCTTCCATCACGCATCTTAGACTTCACGCCTCCGACTCTACTCTACGGCATTTACTGTCTACCTTGATATTCTGGTCAACATCCTGACTTGTCTGACAATCTGTCAAACGGTCCTTTCTAGACTCCCGGTATGTTAATTCCTTTTGTATATCCAGGGAGCATTGCGCTAACACGTGATCATCACAGTGTACAAGAATATTCCCCCAATGACCCATTCCCGACAAGGTCCAGCTCTTCAATATGGCCTTATCCGACAAAGACGTGGACGACAACGAACAAGACTACGTCGAATACGCGGACGACGAACCTGATTTACCTGAGGTAGAAGGTCAATCATGCCACAACAAAAACGCACCCAATCCCGACTTGTTCACATTGTGGAGTGCAAACATCCAACACTGTAACAAACGAGTCGACGCCCTCGCCGCGCAGATCAACAAACGTATCACTGGAGAGTCTAAAGGCCAATTACCGCTCATAATTGCCGTGCAAGACATGTACTACAGACAAGCCTTTCACGGGATTCCTGGTTACCATCTGTGGTATTCAGCGGACGGCACTTTTACTGAAGACGGTTACAAGCTGACCAGTCTAGAGGGAATATGGCGCGCCACCATTACCAAATCCCTCGCCTCACTCTATTCTGCCAAGCAGGCTTTCTCAAATGCCCTAGAGCTTCTTCCAAACTCACAAGAATTCTGCCCTACAATCCTCGCCAAACTCGCAAATGCTCACGAAGTTCTGGCAGGCATCCAAGAGCTTGGATTCAAGAAATGCAAGGATGACGTTGCCAATGCAATCAGTGGCCTTATGGCCGCGGAAGAGGCCATCGACAAGGCAAAAGATGCCATCGGCAAGGCCCAAGTCACGGGCCTGGATGATGGAAACGCTCTCGACGCCGCCTCCGCTGCTCTACATACTGCCCAAGCCAAGCTGGCAACTGCGCAGGATGCTCTTCGCGCAGAAGATTTCAACTCAATGCCGTCTCAACCGCAAATGGACAGCGTGGGATTCTATGTTCACGAATCGCTTCCAACTACTTCTTGGAGGGTCCAGCCGTGCGAAGGGCCCAACAAGGGAATTGTAGCCACCCTAGAGTTGACGACTGCTCGTGGAGGTCTAGCCATCCACAACACATACAATCACAAGCAGAGACTCCATGTCGACCAGCTCTTTCTCCGTTTGGGAGAATACAGCCAACACAGCATCTTGGTAGGCGACTTCAACTATCGCCATCAAAATTGGATGAAGGACCTTGCAACAGCCACCCCTATAGCCAGGAAGTTTGCTGAAGGGCTCGAAAGCGCAGGCTTTACACAGCACACAAAGAGAGCTGACCCCACTTGGATTCAAGGCCAGAGGAGCTCGACAATTGACCTGACGTTCACGAGTGCGCAGCTGAACCCGTCCATCAAGTCTTGTACAGTACTGAAAGTACCTGGGTTTATCACTGATCATAGGGTCATAGAAACTCAGGTACGAAGAGAGGTCAAGCTGGAGCCGAGAACTAAGTACTGCTGGCGCGAAGTTACCCCCGAGGAATTTGAACGATGCCTCAAATCCCACCTGCCGCCTGCGGACAGTCCCTTGGACACCGCCGATCAAATCGAAGACTATTTGGTCAAAGTCATCAAGGCCTTGCATCTTGCCACCTCTCAGTGTGTCCGGCAAAAGGGCTGCGGGCATCGTTACAGACCTAATCTACATGATGATCTGTCGTCGAAACTACAAGACTTGAAGGACGAGATGGTTGCTTTACAGGAGAAAGGCCCGCCAAAAGATGTGTCTGCTCGGATAGAGCGAATTGAGCGAGATATCGCGAAAGTCAATACAAAGCTATGGCGCCGGTTCACCGAAAGCCTACACTGGGCTGAGGGGAGAACCTTCAATTTGTTAGCCTTGGCTAAGGCCATACCTCGACCGCTCGCACTACCGCAGATGCCAACACTGAAGCATCTAGATCAAGTTGCGACGTCAGATGAGGAGAAGATTGAGCTCATGAAAAAGGTCAAGTTCAGGGACAATGACGACCCTGTGTCCGTAAGGGAGGCCGTGATGCCTGCACCCGGACCCAGGAGGAACGAAACAGTTTTTCCAATGCCACAAACCGTTTCCCCCGATGAAATCCGACGCATCATCAAGAACACCAAGTACAGGAAAGCCCCAGGACCGGATCAGATAAGCAACGAGGCTCTGAAGCTGGGAGGAGACAGCTTGGTCGAATGTCTTGTTCTAGTATTCCGAGCCTGCCTTCTACTATCCATCCACCCATCCTGCTTCAAAAACTCCATCATCGCCATAGTCCGAAAACCCGGCAAGAGTCCAGACAGCCCGGAGTCGTACCGCCCTCTCTCACTGCTCTCCAGCCTCGGCAAGATTTACAAGAAAATTCTTGCCAACAAGATCCTCGAAGCATTGAAGGAGCATCCTAATCTGATCCCCCCCACACAGTTTGGAGGTAGATCCACTACCGAGGCAATCATGTACCTGCTGAACATCATTTACGACGCGTGGTGTTCTAATCGTGTCGTTACGGTCATGGCACTCGATATAAAAGGTGCCTTCGACAATGTACTTCGGGAGCGGCTCTTAAGCATCATGTCCGACAAAGGATTTCCAACATGGTTTCTGGACACTATACGAAGCTTCCTCTCCTCTCGCGACGCCAGCCTTCGCATGCCTGGCATCAAGTCCGAACAGTTTGGCTTGAACACTGGCATTCCACAGGGCTCACCACTGTCGCCAATCCTGTTTCTCCTCTTCACAGCCAACCTACTTGAAGTTCTGCCAGTTGGTCGACAGAAAGTCTACGTAGCTACCGATACGGGCGAGGCCAAGGTTGAGTGGGTTACTCTGTACTGCTTTGCGTTTGTTGACGACACTTACTTCATCGCTGTGTCCGAGAGCTACGCCGTCAACTGCAAGGGCATCGAACTTCTTCACGAGGCGATCCACCCCGCTGCGCTTTCAATGAGAGTCCTATTTGGGCCGGATAAGTACCATGTTATGCACATGGTGAACCCGAACCGTCCTGAGGGTCACGGCGGTGTCAAGCCCAAAGTCAGGGGATTCTTCAAAGCTCCCGAAGACAAGATGACTGTCCTCGGCGTCATCTTAGACCCCAAGTTAACCTGGGAGCTGCACATCAACGCGATTATCAAGAAGATGCGGCAGAGAATGGGCTACATGAAGCGCATCTCGGGTAGCACGTGGGGAGCCAGTCTCCATACATTGCGGCAGTACTACCTTGCCATCATTCGACCGGTCATCACCTACGCATGTGGTGCATGGTTCATCAAACATGAAGGAAGCAAGCGGCTTTCCTTTTCTCTGAAGGGGAAATTGATCGATAGACTCCAAGCTTGTCAGACGGAATGTCTTCGATCGCTGGCGGGCGCCCTGGGTCGTGTTTCAGGCATCCTCCTTGAGAAGGAACTTCTCATCGAGAGCGTGGCGATAGATCTCTTCTCCAAGGCGAACGCGCAACGTGCCAAAAGTCTGATTGCAAACGACAACAGATGGCGTCACGCAAAGATGGATTCCCCAATCAAGAGGCGAGGCCAGGTGAACCCCTTCCATCACTTGAACCAGGGGGCTACCTACTTCATCTTCGATGCCGGCTACGACTTGCTACAGAGAGCAAACACCTGGGACCCTAAGGCGCAGCATAGGGCAGCACAGCGCTTCGCTGATCCGGACGGCCGCATGAAAACCATCAAGAATTGGATCGGATTTTGGGAGACCCGAGCGTGCGAAGATAGGTGGGAGACGTACGTTGTTGGGCGACAGATGAAACGATACAAGGCTGGCAAGAATGAAGAACGATACAAACTGCCGCCAGCTCTGGCCGAAGGATGGGGCAAGAAAAGCCTCAGCTATTACAAAGGCCTGACTCGTGCTCAGAGTACCATGCTCTTACACTGCCGGAGCGAGTTCATCGGCCTTGGCTATCACCTCGCCAGGATCAAGGCTAAGGACGAAAAGGCTGCGGTATGTGCCTGCCATCGGGGGCGAGTGACACCCTTCCATTTGTTTGTTGAATGCAGCATGCTCGCAGTCGCCAGGCAATCCCTGTTCAGGCAGGTCGAGCATACAAACTACGCCAAGCTTTGCACTACTGATGGCCGAATCGCTGCTGAATGGGCCATCAGCTACTTTGATATCGAACAGTTCGATTCCGTCCGGGAGAGGTCTTCGCGTTTCCCTCCCATTCCAGGAATCAACTCGACACATCCCAACAAGGGACCCCAGCAAACTTCGACCACAATCACACGCTTATCAGCCCCGGACCCGGTGGTTCCCTCGCCCGGTGGGATGTATATATTTGGCACCAACAGGACCGCAGGCGGGATATCCAACAACTCAACCCCACCTTCACCTACCGGGGGACAACCTAAGTCTTTACGAGAGAAAAAGACACCAGTTCCATATAAACTACGCCAGGCCCGGAAGACCACCCCCTACGATATTTAATCTTATGATGCTCTCATCTTAGAGAGCTAATAATATCTCTGCATAGTACGGCCCCCAGCTGTCACCTCGTCAGATTGTTAACTAACCATTTTCTGCTTTATGTAGACATCCGCTTTCGTGCAGACACCTTCTGCTTTGTGCAGACATCTTCTCCTTTGTATAAAATCTCTGTGTTTAATCATATTGTGGAAAATAAGCTTTTTAATTGACCGAAAGCTACATCTCTAGAATCTCAACCCCGTCAGTAAGCCTCCCCCTACGCCCTTGTCTCTGACTCCCGCATAGACAAGCCGTTCTGATAACGAGACAGACCGACTGATGCCGCCAGACAGGATAACCTTCAGCCACCTCAACAAAACCCCTCCAACACGTCACATGCCCCTATGACTCATTCTGTAGGTTTCTACCGCCACGTCTACTCGGTGAGCACTTGCCGTGCCTTCTGGTCACATTTTAATGATAGTCATTCTAATAATAGGCTTCCCTAGCAGTCCTATTCTCGGGCTTTCTTCCACTCTCTCACTTCCTCCCACAAATCCAACACGGCGTGCAGCGAATCCGGATCGTAAGTTTATCTTTCGGGTTGGAATCTCGCCAGTTGCTCACTATTTTAGGAATAGGTCCCCCAAGGCGGCGATAGCCTCTTCTTCGGTGCATCCTTTCTCGGCAAGCTCCTTCAGCTTGTTGGCATTTTTGCGGGCTTCAGCTGGAGCCCATTCTTTCCTTCTTGATAGGCAAAGGAAGGCGATGTGGCCAAACCACGCTATTGGTAATTTACTTTATACCCCTCTATTATACTATCTCTGACTTCTATTTTCTCTATAGCGGCAATGGTTTGGTTGTTGGGTTTGGTGGTTATGAGCTGATTGAAGCTCTTGTGGATGTAGAGGTGGCCTAGCTCCTGGTTGTTGAAGGCGGCGAAGTTGATGTCTTGTTTGAGGATTTTGAAGTGGGCTAGCTGCCTGGTTCGGCAGCCAAGGAAGAGACGGATTTCTGGTAAGTTCCCCTGATCTTAATAATCTACATGTGGTTAGCTGACTGACCTAGGAATAGAAGTCATGATTGTGATTGTGTTGTGTTTTTCCAGGTTGGATTGCTTGGCGGGGTCTCTTGTAGGTATATTGACGTCATGCTTTGTGACACCCCAATCGTTTACTGACTCTTGTTTAGCTTCTTATACCTCTCTAGAGAGGGCATTTTCGGCGATTTGGGTCATAAGCTTTGGTGGTCATTGAGGCCAAAAAGCTTGAAAATAGGCATCTGTGAGGGCATTGGAATATAATGCTTAAATCTGTGGAAAAAAGGCGTTATCTGAATTTCGGTTATAACCTTATTCAAAGAGGCCACATCACGATATCACGACGTTGACAATGATATTCCCATAGAAATAATTACGCTTTCTTATTTTTTCTGTTATATTTTCAGTTTGCGGCCGCCAAAAAGGTTTGCAGCTGCGACATAAAGTTTTTTTTGTGATTGCCAGTGAGTCATAAGCCAATGTATAAGTATGAGGTCGTCCCTCCTTCCCCTCCTCCAAAATTTCCAACCCACAACACACTAACCCGAAGCATGGTTTGTGCGCTGACTAATCTTTTTTACCCTGTCTTTACTTCCCAATCCTTCAATAACCACCATGACTACCCAAACTCACCCTGCCATCCCCAAGGCCAGTCTCTTGGGTCTTCCGCAAGAACTCCGCGATAAGATCTATCATGGTTATTTCATGGTTGATGGCGGCTATGTCTATGATGGCGAATCCGACAAGCTTGTTCAGGCTGACGGTCAACCAATCAACCTATCCCTGCGCCAAACCTGCCGTGCCATCGCAGATGAAACCAGGGACCTTCCAATGAATCTCAACTCGATCAAGTTCTCTACCGTCTACAGGAAAGAATGGCAACAGCAAGCGAAAGGTATGCGGTGGATTGTTGGATTCCACCGCCAACTCACTCTGGATATGATTGTCCGACTCAGACGATTGGTGACTTCCGATATGTACCATCAATCCTCACCCGAGCACAAACTACACATGCCTTTTGTCGAGGACGAGATCAAGGAGCAGCTCATCAACGATGTAACTCTTGCAAACATGGCAGTGTTGAGACCATCTGACGATTCATTCCGTATTGTGAACGGAACTTCGGGTCTGGACCAAGAGTATTATCTAGCGACTCGGGGCTGGAATGCTACGAACATGTCATCACTCCGCACAGCTGCTCATGTTTTGAGGTTGCTTGCAGAAAGGCATCCTGTCGAATTTACAGAGACCATCAAGCAAGTGCTTCCAAGTTGGGACACTTCACAATCGCCTCTCGAGTTCTTCGATCTCACATTCGCACCTTGGGACATTCCTTCTTTGCCCCAAATCACGGAATTGGCGGAAAAGCTTCAACTTCTCGAGAAGGTCAACACATATGCTCGGTGGTACCACGAGGATGACCAGAGCCCAGACTACACTGGTCCAAAATACCGATATCGGCCAAAGCATCGCTTCTCGGCGGCATCTTTGGCTATACGGACTATGAACAGGATGACTCAACGTCAACGTCTTTCCATGCGAAATCTCATTATAAATGAGGATGGAATCTCGGTGGCTTACTCGGGAATTCACCCAGTTGGGCTGATTCCTTTCTGTAAGGAAAATCCGAAACTTCAAATCGAACACCGTGTCAGTTTGTGGAGAAATTTACTCATACGAACTGATGTCCCTTGCTGCGCCGAAATGGCTACGGAAAGGCAGTATCCACCACTTGAAGTCGAGGGTGATGATGATGAGGATGATGAGGATGATGAGTATGATGATTATGGCAGTACTAATACTTTCCGCCGGCCACATCAGACCTCCCGGTATTTCTTTGCTCGTCAGTTTTTCGAACTCTTGAACCATGTTCTTGAGCTACTTGAGCTGGGCATGCCATCAAAAGCCTACACCTTCCTCCTCGACGGAGACCCTGATCTGAACTTCTCAACCACTTCGCTTACAACAATCTTCAAATACGCCATCGCCTGGTCAACGATCAATGCGGATTTCGTGGCTAAAGGACTCTTTGCACCCCCTGAAAGCCGCCAGTATCCCTTCATGACTAGAAAGGATTCAGAAGATCCAGTCTCTGTGAAGAATAGGAGCTCACTTATTCAATGCAACTTCACATTAGACCAACCTTGGGACATCAACAGCATTATCGAGCAGTACAAGATTAAACCTAAAGCAGACACGTTATTCAGGGACGCGGTGGGAAGGTCTTGGTACGATGTTGCTACTCCGGTTCTCAATCTATGGGACTTGAAACTCGAGTTGTTTGAGATGGAAAAGAGATCGGATGGGACTCAATGATCTCTCCCTGGCCCAAGTCTGATGCCCTGGATCTTTTGGACCCGGGACGGCTTGATGATGTAATTCGCCTTGAGGGAAATAAGAAAAGAGGAAGGGAGGGAGGTCGGAATATTTACAGAGAAGCAAACAAGCCCAGATCCAAGAACTGATTGGGGAAGAGGTGGAAGTCACTAGGCTACTGAACCTCATATCATATCCAGGTTGGTCAGCTCGAATCGGTCACTTGAATACTTGATGTTTCTTTCCTTTTAAATTGCGAACCGTTTCCGTACTTCTCGTGAGGTCTTTTCTATCCAATATCTACACATGCGCTCCATGGCCTTAAGTTCTCAACCAAATATGCGGTAGTGGAATCTAAGTACCCCGGCAAGCAGAGCTAGACGAGGGTAGTTCATGTTGCCCTGAGATGAGACTGTAGCTCAAATCCTGATCTCTAGTCTACAGTGACTGTTCAACGGTGGTGAAGAGCTACCTTGGCACTCCAAAACGAGGCTGGCATGACCCGACAGATGTAACCGTGGTATATCAGTTGTCATCCAGATCCTGTGATCTCCCAGTACTGCTGGAATAGTGATGAACCCCATGCACACGACGTGCCCGGTCCTGCGGTATCACCGATGTCACTCACATGATGGCCATCGAGATTTCTGAGTTCCGCGGTGGAGATTACCTGTGCCTCCGGACTGCTGGCTTGACACTCCGCCTGGATTATGAGATTCGGCGCTTCTTCTCCGGCAGACATACCACTCTGTCTATGACAACTTACGCTTGTCTCATTATCTATAAGTGTCTGCTGTGCGTCGGCCGCCCTTCTCGCAGAAGCCGCCTCTAGCCAGAGAGCTTCAATGTGCTGCCATCGACGATCACTAACCAGATTAGGATCCCCCCTCCACTCCTCAAATACGTTGCTGACAAGCGCCCAAGCGGCTTTCGAGCTATCGCTAGAAGGTGTAACACAAAGGTCGAGAAGAACGTAGGCCAGAGCATCCCACTCGACACAGGTCTCGAACAGCCAGGACCATGGTCGGCCAGGCCTGTAGCATCGCACCGCATGAGACTCCCGGAGAACACCAAGGCACAGCACAAGATAGTTCTCCCTGAAGGGGTTTCCCCTACCCTGGGATGGCTGCGGCTTGCAAACCATGACTTTGAGCTTGGCATGAACGAGTCGCGCCGTGGCGGAGGCTATAACATCGAGAGGATTTTGTGAGGAATAGCGCGTAAGAATTCCCATCTCTGCAGATTCGCGTAAGCCATCCAGCTTTTGGCATTGTTCTTCCACGGACAAGGAGGGATAGCCATTAGCTCTGTTGAAGCTCTCGGAGAAAATGGTTCTGCGAGTTAACTCAGTCGCCAGGATCCGAAACAGAATAACAGTCATCTCGGTCTTGCCCCTATCGTCCGCAGGCGTTGCATCAGCATGCGGATGTAACACAACGTCGTTAACATTCCGGGGCTTCTTGGTATTGAACGTCTGTTCGAGAATGACAGGATCGACTCCGCATTCCATAGCATTACGAGCATCGAGCACGTAGACTTGCCACCAGAGACGGCGTCGCATTTCTACTTCGAATGGAGAACACTGTAGCCCTGCTTCCTCGCAGTGAAGGCCGATCCTCATGGCGTTTCCAACGGCCAGACTCGTAAGAGATTGTATGTCTGGCGCATCGTCGCTTTTCCTCACAAAGGTCTAGCAATACGTTAGTTGAGCTCATGTGGCGGTGTCGGTTGATGTACCAGGTAAATTACAAGGGCTTGCAACACTCTGAGATTCGACGAATGCATGAATCCTGCCTTTAATAAAGCATACTCTACTCCAAGGCGGTATCTGACCAGACAATCAATTCATATGAAACAAGACACGACGTAGAAGGCTTACTGTCGAAGAAGATCCAATTTTCTTTTACGGAGAGCCCTCTGGCATTCGGTTGCAGGCATAGTAACGACAACAGCGTAGTATACCGCAAACATGAGGCACTCCGTAGCCATGAACGTTTCTGAGTCCTGGATCGCTGCTATAAATTCTCTCTGGGCTGTGGGGACATGGAACAGTTTGAGGGTTGGGTCGACGACATCTATGAAGGTTTGCCAGAGAAACAACTTAGAGGCGGAAGTAGGTTGAAAGTGCTCAAGAGAGGGAAGTTGATCTGAAGTGAAGGGAAAACACGTGAATGGGAATTGACGCGTGGTTAATAAAGAGTCCGTAATGCTAATGCTAGGTGTTGTGGTGGGTGTTGACGCTGTATCTGATTCGTTTCCAGTAACATTCTGCTGAATATCGACGGCAGTATTGTTTGCAATCGTCTTGGTACTACCGTATTGTTTTCGCGACGAAGGATATTGACATGGGAGTTTCGATCTGATGCAGTAAGCACAAGGCGAACTCTGATCGCATTTTATTTTGCGCCTGCGGCATTCTAAGCACGATCGGCCCGGGGCAATAATACGGCGAGTCATTAAACTCTGTCTTTCTTTTCTGAGGCTGAGATTATTTTGTTACGTGAGTGGTCGATGATGATGATTACGGAAGGCGCGGAGGCATTCTTCTCACCTCCGTGATTTCCACATTGTGATTGGTCAGAGCGGAGAACGGAGAACGGAAAACGGAGGGCGGAGAGTCTGTCAGCAAAACGTCCATTTTCGTTGGTAATCGATAACGTCTGGGCCTGAGTCTGCTATGATTGGTCAGACAAGATCTCCCACCAGAAGCTGCTCTGGTAGATAATCAAGCCTCTTGTATGTGTAGATGCAGTATATAAACAACATTATCTTCATGGGCTTTTCGCTTCTTCATCCCAATCATAAAAACTCATCCAATTCTTGCAACTACCTCAACAACCTCGTATAATATATACCATTCTATCATGTCGTCTTACAAGAACATTGCCGTCGTTGGTGTAAGTGCCAATAAGCTACATGTCAAGGACAATCTACTGATACATCCATAGGCCAGTGGAAGCACTGGAAAGATTATTATCGACGGATTATTGACCACCGCCAAGTTCAACATCACGGTATTGTCTCGCAAGGAAAGCAAAGCGACGTTCCCCCAGGGCATCACAGTCCGAACCACGGACTTCTCCGAGGCGGATCTCGTCAGTGCGCTAAAAGACCAAGATGTCGTCATCTCTGCCCTGGGAGTCGAAGGCTTCAGTCAGCAGCAAACAATTGTCGACGCAGCCGTTCGCGCCGGCGTCAAGCGGTTCTTGCCATCGGAGTTTTCTTCCAGCAGCGAGGATCCAGCCGTTCTGCGATTGATGCCGCTTTTCGAGCAGAAAAAGAACCTTATCGATTATCTCAAGTCTAAGGAAAAGGATGGACTCACCTGGACTGGTCTTGCGACTGGTCTCTTGTTCGATTGGGTACGGAAACAGCCGCAAAATGCGCAAAGATGGTGCTAACATTAACAGGGCCTTGCCAATGGCTTTCTCGGATTCGACATTGCCAGTCGCACCGCGACGATCTGGGACGACGGGAACAGAAAGTTCACTCTGACCAATGAAAAGCAACTTGCGCAGGCTGTTGTGTCAGTTCTGGAGCATCCCCAAGAGACGCGCAACCGCTACCTCTACGTATACTCGGTCGAAACAACACAGAGCGAGATCTTGCAGTCCCTTGAGAAAGCCACCGAGACGAAGTGGACGGTGCATGCCACGTCTACCGATCAGCAGGTTGCCGAGGCTCACGAGAAGCTGAGTGGAGGTGATTTCAGCGGAGGGTTTATTCTCGTGCGTGCAACGACTTTTGGGAACACAGATGGTCTACGATCGAACTATGCCGAGGAGAAGAACCTGGCCAATGGTATTCTGGGTCTTGAGGTAGAGAGCGTGGATGAAACTGTGAAGAGGGTGGTCAATGGCTGGTAATGTCCTTATGGACTATAGTTGGCCTAAGCTCGTTTGTGATCAAGGCATTTCCTGCTGATTCCTTTCTTTGGTTTTCGGGAGTTAGATCTAAACGATAACTATGGAAGACATAAATAATATATGGATATATAATGATGTTCATTCGTCACTATGTGGAATGTGGATTGGCCTTAGATATACATAATTATTTCTATCGTATTAAGTAGTGATAAATATCAACATCGATATCCTCGGCCTGCATACCCTTAATGTAATAGTAGAGCATTAATAGTCCGATGATACCTAATATCTGCTACCAAGAATTGAAACCCACCCATAGCAAGCCATTAAACCGGTGTACCACTTAATCAGTCTCTTCCGGTGCCGGACCAACCTCAGTGATGGAAACATCATCCAGTGCAACAGTCAAGGTAACCTTGTTCTCCTGAGTGCAGCGGAGTCTAAGATCAAACTCGAAACCATCGGCGATGGGCCTGAATTCGACTGTATGCTGCTTGTACTGACCGAGAGACTGGTATTCAAGGGGCCACGACCCAATCACTGCGCTACCCTGTAGAGCCTCAACCTTGCAAGTGGCAGCGCCAATAGAGAGCTCCTCGTTCAGGACAGTGACGTAGAAGGAGAGACGGTAGATGTTTGCGGTGTCCAGGCCGTTGATGGTCTGGTTGATGTGGTTGCCTCCAACCGCAAGAGTGTTCTTCACTGCCAGTTCACTGCGTTTTGTTAGCACGGGACTCGTCGTCGACTTCTCGGAGAACTTACGCGTATCGCTTGCCGGCGTGGGCCTTGGTGCTATCTTTCTTGATCTGAGCGGTTCTCACAGTCCAGTCCGAGTTGGGGGTATCCTCAAAGTCGCCGTTGTCGACATAGTTGGTAGGTCCAGCTTCCTCCGCGGTGGTAGTCGTAGCATCCTCAGAAGCGGTAGACTCGGCAGTCGACGAGACGAGAGTGGTGAAGTCGGTTGCCGTGATCTCGGCGGAAGTAGCAGTCTCGGTGAGGGTCGTCTCGATAACGCTAGTGGAGGCGTAGGTAGCTGAAGACTCGAGAGTGGTCGCAGCTGTCTCAGATGCAGCGGTCGATGTCGCGGTTGTTTCGAGGGCGGAGGTGGGCTTGCTGGGACGGCATGGCGCGGCGCTGGCAACAGGGAGAAGCGCGGCACCGAGAACGGCGCAGAGAGATGTGAAACGCATCTTGGATATTAACGAAAGTAATGAACGAAGCGTCGATGAATGAGCGAGTGTATAAACGGCAGCGTTGGAGAGGGAAGAAAATTCTTAGGAGTCAAGAAGAAATAGCAGTTTAAATTATCCAACCCAACGCCAATGCCCGTTCTGTTTACCCCATACTCGCATGGCAATTTCGAGCGGCACAGTCAATATTGACTGTTGGGCTAGAACAATACTTGCGGTGATGGTACCTTGCATGCGAAACAATAGTTTCCCAAACTCTAGCCCAGATCTACCTAGACTCGCGAAGACCCTTGTTGCTTTTTCATTAGCGCAGTGAGCTGGTGGTGCATGCCAATTGCGAATGGTTGTTTTCGGGGCGCTATTTCAGCTGGCGTCAATAGTTTAAAAGGCTTTCTAGGGGACGTCAAGCGCTAAAGGTGTAAGCGAGCGGCCGCTAACTCAATTCAGGGCCTCAGGTGCTTGCTATTTTTCGTGGCTTGATAACGATCTACCCCTGAAGATTTGACAAGTCAGGGGAAGTCTCTGAGATTCTCCATGGGGAACTGAAAAATGCAATCAATCGATTTTGGAAACTTTCATTCCATCTTGGTTTTGCGTATTTGTTGCACGAAAGTTATCATCCAATGAGGAAAAGTATGAAGAATACACTTCAAAGAGCCATCGTTTGGCTCGGAGCCGTCTTCGTAGCTTGGCATATGATCTCACTGCTCTTCTCCGGCGGCTCATCAAAACCCAGCCGTCCAAGCTCCGAAACGCAATCGCAATACCCCCAGCTAAGCGGAGATGCCCAAAGAGCCGCGGCGATTGTCGATGCTTTCCGGTTTTCGTGGGATAAATATGAGAAATTCGCTGCGCCTCACGATACGCTGTTGCCTATTAGCAAGAAGTTTGAGGACGATCGGTATGTCAGATGTGAGCTAGAGGAGCGCGAATTGACTTTTTGACAGAAATGGATGGGGTGCTACGGCTGTTGATGGTTTGAGTACGGCTATTATCATGGAGGAAGCTGAGATTGTGGATAAGATCCTGAGACAGATTGCTGCTACGGACTTTACAGTAACGGTGGTGCCGGATCAGCCTATTTCGCTTTTCGAGACCACTATACGATATCTTGGAGGCCTATTGTCAGGTAAGTCCCACCAAGACGTCATCAGCAAGTCCCTAATCGAATTTGGCAGCCCACGATTTACTCTCTGGCTCTTACAAGCACCTCATCAAAGATGCCCATCTGAGGAACAATCTCCTAAAAGCAGCAGTCATTCTCGCAGACAGACTCAGCATCGCATTCGACACGCCAAGCGGTGTTCCAGACGACGAAATCATCTTCAACCCTATTCCCCGTCGATACGGCAACATCGACAACTCCATCACATGCTTCGGCACGCTCGTCCTCGAGTGGACCAGACTCAGCGATCTCACCGGCAACAAAACCTATGCCACTCTCGCGCAGAGGGCCCAGGCTCATCTCATCCGTCCCAAGACGAACCAGGAGTTCACCCTGCCGGGCCTGGTGGGTACGTACGTCAAGCTGGATGATGGCTATTTTGGGGATTACCAGGCTGGTTGGGGTGGTGGTTCTGATAGCTACTACGAGTATCTCATCAAGATGTATGCGTACGACCCTGATGCTTTCGTCGAGTACGGAGAGAGCTGGATTCAGGCAGCTGAGACGTCTATGCGTCATCTTGCATCTTCGCCTTCAACGAGGCCGGATCTTACTTTCTTGGGAGAGATGCGTGGAAGCGCTCTCATCCCCGTCTCGAGTCACCGTAAGTTTCCATGCCACGGCTCGGTTGTTCTGAGCGCAGTCTAACAACAACAGTGGCAAGCGTTTGCGGAGGCTCCCTAATCCTAGGCGGCTTACTCTTCCAGAACCAAACCTTCGTTGACTTTGGTCTCAAGCTATCAGAGTCATACTTCGAGGTCTACCGCCAAAGCCCAGCGGGCATCGGCCCCGAGCTATTCCGATGGGTCGACGACGGCCGCCAACCCCTCGTCAAGCCAAAAGCCAACCGCCTGCCGCCGCCAAAATGGCAATCCTTCTACGAAAAGAGCGGCTTCTACCACACCAACGGGGAGTACATCCTGCGGCCCGAGACGATCGAGAGTCTCTACTACGGCTACCGCGCCACGGGCGACAAGAAGTGGCAGGACTGGGCGTGGGAGGCGTTTGAGGCGCTGAACAGGATGAGTAAAGTCGAGGGTGGCTACACGGGCTTGAAGAGCGTCATGGTGGCTGCGGACGACGAGACGAGGGAGTTTGTGGATAAGATGGAGAGCTTTTGGTTGGCGGAGACGTTGAAGTATTTGTATTTGATATTTGCGGAGGATTCGGAGATGCAGGTTAAGAGTGATGGGAGGATGAAGTATGTGCTTAACACTGAGGCGCATCCCCTGTTGATTCGGGGGAGATAATGTGGGCTTGGTGGTGTATAGTGGTTGATTTTTGGCGTTTTAGGGGTGAGGATAAATAGACATGCTGATACTTTTGCGATAGCGAAATGTTACTAATCATTCTCAAGGTGGTTCATTGTTAGCCAGCTGAGTCAAAAACGGTCCGTCCTGCATTGCTCTACACTTTGTGCATACTTTACTTCTCGGCTATCTCATCAATAGGTTGAACACCGAGCTTGACACAGAAACCACCCTAGCCCAATCTGGGTAAGGCGCAATACCACCTCCTTTTCGTCCGCCCGGTCATGTTTTCCCTCTCTATTGATACACTATGATATTTGCCGATCATCCCTACGTCTGTCAGCAGCATTGACCATAATTCACCTTGATATGACATCACGGAAAGCGAAGGACTTTGCCATCTATGTCGCGGCCGCCTTCATGGGCGCTTTTGCCGTGTACCAAATACTCGTCTTTGCTACGGAAGAGGACCGGCCTTACGTCTATAAGGCTACACATCCCAACATCACAGTCACGTCTCTACGATCTCATGGTGGCGGTGAATGTTTGCCAGTCTTCACCGCAGCGTCACTCATCAATAAAGCAGCCACACTACGCACTTCGTGCAAACAGCTGCAGACGTATCCTCCTACAGATGTTCGGATAGGCACTATAACAATGCACCTTGGAGAAGTGCAAGAACAGTATCAAAAAGCACTACAAACTCATCTGATACACAGCCTAGTGCACCAAACGCAACTAGACGTGCTGTGCTCTCCTATCATTGACCATATCTGGAACAAACCTGCTTTCATTCTATCTCGTCTGCTTGAAGAGATGACACTCTCAGAAGATGAGCGATTGAATTGGCTCTTTTATGCCGATCGAGACACTCTTATCCTCGATCCATGCAGACCTATCTCTAGCTTCCTCCCACCAGTCAGCCATGAGCATATATACAACAAAGACAAGAGGGAGAAACGTGAGCCGCATCTGATCATGACAAAAGACTGGAACGGCTTAAATGCCGGTGTTTTCTTAGTCAGGGTAGATCGCTGGGCAATAGACTTCTTCAGCGACTTACTCGCCTTTCGTCATTTCCAGCCCAATGTCTCACTTCCTTTTGAAGAGCAAACCGCGATGGAGATACTCTTTGATCAACCCAGATATCGCGAAGGAATTGAGCAGGTCCCGAGTATCTGGTTCAATGCTTATCCTGGAGACAGTGCAATGGAGTTTGAGCAGCGTCTGAGTGATGAGGGGTTGGAATACTATAATGCTATGCGAGGGGACTTTCTGGTGCACTTTGCTGGTGTTGAGGATAAGGATTCGGTTATGTATGAGTGGGTGGAAATGCTTGAGCGACAGAAGGGTCCGTGGCGACGGGAGCAGATATTAAGGAATATCACGGATAATATTATAAGTATATGGGAAGATGAGGGGTATCATAATTAGATGGTGAGATAAGTTCGTCGTGTTCTTCTTGTCGCGCTGAGTTTTGATGGTTGTGGCGTTTGTGCCGAAACATCATAACAGCTTGGTGATGAGAAATCGCTGGACAGTTGACGTTTTACTCTTCAACTTTAATTTAGATAGGTGCCTACCGATTGAGCTCGTTAAGTCTGAGCTGGTTCATCTGCCGAAATACGATTTCTCATAAAACTGATACTATCTCAAACAAATCAGTTCATCAATGATCTAATCACTTGGTACGCGCGCGATCTGTCAGATTACCTACCCTATCTCAGCTCATTCCCGCCCGTGCTAATCCCGGCATCCTTTCTCCAGGCACTTAAACCCGGTCGCCCCGCGCCCAACCAACCATGACTCGTCGAGATATCGCAAGCTAGTACAAAGACGGCAACTTGATTGCCCATTCTTGAGCGGGGCCCAGATTGCGGAGGCTTGGCCGGACATTCTCCATCTTCCCCGCGCAACACTGCAAAAAGAGTGTCAAAGACCAATCAATTCTCCCCAAGTTCAAGACCCTGGGAGACATGCCAGACGCCTCCGCTTCATCTAAGCCAGATCGCTGGGCCCGTGACTGTCCTTATTCCTTGGCATGTTCTGTTAGTGCATCTGCATGTCTCCAGCTGCTAAGATAACAGAACTTAAACCTCAACAACCCTTTCCACAGTCACAACCCCTCACATGTCAATGTCGTGCAAACCACCAAAAGCACGCGTCCGCGTCGTAGAAGGCTCCTGCTGGCCGTGCAAAAAGCGCCGCATCAAATGCGATCTCTCCAAACCCACCTGCTCGCGATGCGCCAAAGTCGGCGCCGCATGCGACTACAACCAGCGCCTCATCCGCTGGAGCACCCGACCCGCCGTGACCGTCCCCGCGATATACCAGATCACCACGCATGATGAGCAATTGGCCGCTTCGCTCGCCGTCTACGAGAAGCGCTCGCTCGATTACTTCCATGGGCGGTTCTGGCCTTTATTGACGACGGCTTCGAAGCCCTGTGCGCCGCCGACCATGGTTGCGTTGCAGCATCGCGTTGTTCTACTTGCGACGTGCGTCCTTGCCGACTCGCATCGATGGTTGCAGGATGGGAGGAATAGTCGCAGTATACTAAATGTCAAGCGTGCGGAGTGCTTAGCTGCGCTGCGGGCAGAGGTAGATGGGTGTTGTTCCAAAGAAGACGGTCCATTGCAGACGCTGCTCTTTGCAGTGCTGCTTCTCTACTTCCACGACGGGTTCCTCGAATGCGCACAAACCTCAGCATCGACATCGAGCCACAGAGATGGAGTTCTGGCCATCATTAATCAACTCGGGGGAATGATGACAGTTTTGGGCACAGGCCAGGACCCGCTCCACATGATGCTATCGGAATTCGCAACCACAGATCTCACCAACGCCATGCTCACAGGACGTCCCCCGTCTTTTCCACCAGCTATTTGGGAGGTCGTCGATCGCGGTCCAGTTTGGTGGGGACGAGATACCCAAGGATACTGTTCTTTATCGACCGTGTTTCAAGAAATATCTAGTATAGCCTTTTATCTCGACACGACCTCACGCATGGTCGAGGAGTTCTCCATCGAGCGTATTCGTATCTACGAGGCCGCTCTGCGACCGACTTATGCATCACTAGCCGTGGAGGATCTATCATCACCACGAGCTTCACCACCGAATCACCCTCCAATTGAGTGCGACGCCGAGTCTGCCCAAGCTTTCAGCATGGTCCGAATATTTCAGCACGCCGCACTTATCTATCTATACCGAGCAATCTGCGGCTTACCCGCAGGTCACCCACTGGTGCAACAACACACCCAGTCTTGCTTGGACTGCATATTCAGTATTCAGAAGCCTTCCAAGATTCTCAACTGCGCAGTACTGCCTATCTGCATAGCAGGTGCCCACTCGCAATGCCCTAAACAACAAAAGCTCGTTCGTGGCCTGGCAGGGTTTATCTATGATGAGATACGATTCGCATCGGTTCACTCGGTCATTGCTGTTATGGAGGATATTTGGAAGAGGGCACCGGACGAAGAAATGACGTGGAATGAGATGTTTGTGAATCTAAATTCCCAGGCAATTATTTTGTAACTGTAGATTGTTCTTTATTGGCGTTGGGTTAGGTACGGATTGGTGTTTGAGATTGAGATTACATCGGCGTTGCGCGAGATCAACGAGAATACCTTGTTTATCGCGAAGGACAACAAGGGTAATATGACTTCAGATCATAGTTACCATGACAGGAACATAGAATAAATTACATTGAGACTGGATGCTTATCCGTTTGCATATACATTTCGTTGTGGGTAAGCCACCATGTATAATTCAGAGGTAAGTGGACGAAATTTGTTACTTATAGCTTAGAAACCCTGTTTTGGCGGCTAGAAGAATTGCAAAAGTTCGTGAATAAATCAATTCATCAGTGGAATGGCATAAGTCAAAAGACAGTATGAGAGGGGAATGCTAGGTATATGGAAAAAGAGTAGTCGTATATTTGAGCAAAATGACTAAGAAGAAAGTATACATGTATGAAAAAACTATTCTTTCTAAATCCGGATAGAAAAAGTCCTGATTGGTGGGTGGACCCTCAAAAACTGAGATGTCCCTCCAAAAGACACTAGTGCGAGACTCGTTCATCGTGTCCAACAAACAGTTCCCACGTCAATCATCTACCACTAAGGGTAATGAGTGTATCCCTCCTCGCCAGGCTGGATAGTCCCGTTCGAAATAGCCGCAGCATGCCCACGAGCCATATACCCAGCAGCAGGGTAGTACTTTCCAAGCCAAGGGTAAATCTCCGCAGCACCAGGCTTGTTTCGCCAATCACGCATCAGCTCACAAACGATGGAGAACAGACTAACAACCTGAACACCGGCGTCGCGCATGCGGTCGTTGGACACGTCGCGGATGAGCTCGGTCGTGGTGCCCGAGGCTTCCATGTTGGCCCAGACGGAAAAGCCGGCGTCGCGCAGGGAGAGCGCGAGGAAGGTGGTGCACACGTCGGTGGTGATGCCCGCGAGGATGACTTGGGATTTGTTGGTGGCGTGGATGGCGTCGCGGAACTCTTCGCTGTCCCAGGCGTTGACTTGGCCTTGGCGTTGGACGAGGGGGGCTTTGGGGTACATCTGGCGGATCTCTCGCATAAGAGGACCGTTGGGGCCTGGACCTGTTAGTGCGGTGCTTTTGGATTATTGGATTGGGGTGTTACTCACCCTGATCAGCAGAGGTGGTCAGGATAACAGGCATGTCAAAGGCCTGGCCAAGAGCAGCGTGGGCCATAGCCTGGTGGTGGTAAAGAGTAGGATCCCAGTCGCGGGTCAGCTGGTAAAGACCTTCCTGGATATCAACAACGAGGAGGACCTAGTGGTGTTAGTATCGCCCACTGGTTGTTTTCACTGAGACAACTCACAGCATCGTTCTTGTCGAGTCGCTCGTACTTGTAAGCAGCCTGCTTGGCAAGGGCAGAAGCAGAGAGTAAGCCCGCGGTGACAAGAGCGGTGAACTTCATCTTGATGATGGTGGTTTGTTGTGCTGGTCTGCTGAAGATGGATGTCTGAAAGAACCTGTCGAATGAGTCTTTAAAGTCGGGTGCTTGCATCGGTATATATACTCTACCATCCATTTTTCATGCTCAACTTCTAATTTTACCAATTTTGGTCACTACAGCTCAGACATGACAAATTCCATGCCTAACCATGCAAAATGCACAGTCGGAAATGAAATCCGCCTGAGCGTGGATACCAGCGGCCGAAGCTATCACAGCGCACATTGGACAGTCATCTGCAGTGACCGATAAGCCATCGCAGACAAGCCACACATTCGATACGAATATGCACAAGGCCGACCCGCAGCCAACAGCCGGGATGCTACAGCTAAAGGTGTACTGTCATACGCTCGTAAGCCCTCTGGCGCGGTTTGTCATCATGCAGCTATTCCCAGATGAACAGACATCCCCGCTCTGTGCAGGGGTTAGTAAGCTGTAGTCACCAGCTTTCTCAGCAGGTTGATCCAGTTGCGATGCGACGGAGAAAAAAAAAGATTGGAGATCTTTCCGAAGGTATATCTCATACCCGCGGATTATTGACCGTTGCATTGCTAAAGTTCCGAGATGGTGACTTTGGGCCCTGGGGATGGTTGTAGTGGACCCTGGTTTTGTCTTTGTAAACGTGTGGGGCGATGATGCCAATGTCCCGATTGGTGGGATGAACGAAGGTAAATATGTTTTGTGTTCGGGCAAGATAGCTCCTCTCTGACGCATGCTTTGATAATACATACTGCCCAATGCCGATTCTAGGAGATATGGATCGCTTGTCTCGTGTTCTGTCGTGAGACACGCTAAAGGTGATACGCATAAAGAACATCAGGGACGAAATGCAAATATGGGGACTAGCTTTCGGAGTTCGGGTGAGGTAAAAAAAATGACAGTGGGTGTTCAATTCCAGGTTTGGTGACCGTGACATTATAATTAAGTTTAATACTTGAGATTTTAAGCCGGAGCAGTAAAGAAGTTTTCCAGTTTAAGCTACATCATAAAGTACCAGTTGGGAGAGTATAGGGTATGTATGCAAACTTTTAATACGCCTAACATATGAAATCAAGCTTGAAAAGATTATAATGTCCTGCTTGTCTTTCCGTTTTAAATTTGATAATTAGAAAGGAGATAACACTACATTTAATTTTGCTCTTCTGGCATAAGTATGGTTCTTTAAAAACGATAATACAGCATAAATAAGGTTACTTTATGCTCAAAAAGTAGATATCTCAAGCTTTTAGTTGCTCGGTATTATGTCAGACACCGGCTAACCAGGTATCCAGTTTGATAAAAAACTCTTAGCCTCTTTACCATTTTAAAAACAGCCCCATACAACTGTCGATCGCTTCTTGCTTACACCGTCGCTCTGGTCAACCGACCTACTGCGCATCATATTGCATCGCAGAGTGCACTTGCAGCAGTCACTCAGCTAAATAGTCGCAGGTTATAGATATAGGGTTAAGCGCATATATATGCATTACACCCAGACCATAGTTCCGAACACATACTATCTAATTAATATCATTTTGAAGTATTTATAAATAAAATTAAGTAATATATATATAAATCTATTCATATAATTATAGTTTCTATATAGTTAAACTACTATACTTTTACTTCAGAACGGGGAAGATAACTATCAAAGCCCCCAGCTGGGTAGTTTACTAATTGAGTATTTAACTACTCCATATAGTAAAGCGCTGTATCACGTGATATCAACTTCGCCTCATAGAAAATTCATCCAACCCCACCCTTCGGAGCATACCTTGGCAATAGATATCCACACACGGTTCATGCATGATGGCACCGCCAAAAAGAAAACTGCCAGACCTTTTGCCACGAGTTACAAGCCACAATGACAACCAATGTGAAGGGTCTGTCGGACCAAACCAGTCATACCATGACCTGCCCCGCAAACGTCAAGCGGGAGTGGTTGCATGCAAAAGTGCGACTTCCAGTCTCTTAAAATGGGTGTCTGCCAGCACAATGCTAACTCGGGGCGATAGAATGTCAGAAACGAAAGGTCAAGGTAGTTCTGAGCTTCTGCTTCCGGACGATGAGAATATGGCACAAGACTTACCCGCAAATAGTGCGATGGCGCCCGACCGCAGTGTGCACGCTGTAGGAAAGCGGCGGTGGATTGTGTCTTTGAGACGCCGCGGGGTCTTAGCCTTTACGGGACGCCGAGGACGCAGCTGGCAAAGTCCCATGCAGTTCTCAAGTTGCTCCACGAAGGAAACCTCGCCGAATCGATACAAGTGTTGCAGACGGTTAGAAATTCGACCGATCTTGAGCATGCTGTCGACTCGGTGTTGGCGTCAGCTTCGGAACAAAGATCACACACGTTGGGAGCTTTGATCGAGATGCTTGACAACGAGTCAGAGGACTCTGCCATCGAGGTACTCAGATCTTTGCGACAGGGGCGATCTTCCGAAGCTACCTTGCGATCGACCAGTGGCGATATGTCCGGCCGTGTCACCCCGTCGCTTCACACAACAAACAGGAGCTTACTGCCCCCAACCCAAACACCCCTTGAATTTCAACTAGTGGTCGAACACGCAAATGTGTACCCCTCACTGGCTCCTCTGGATTCAGCTTTGCTCGACTTGCAGCTGCTGGGTATCCGGCCTCTTGGTGTCAAAACCTCCCCCGTGTCAGCTGAAAACCTGAGTTCTACTGTTGATCCCCGGACCATTACAGAGAAAGGCACTGACTGCAGAGACACAAGTCCAGTGGGTGCTCGCCTCAGCCATAAGAGCATCAGGCGTTGGACACGGATCAGCATTAGTGACCAGCATGCTGCTAAGGCTATTTCCTTGTATCTGAAGATGAATCAGCCATGGTGGTCGTTCTTCGACACGGATTTGTTCCTCGATGATCTTGCTAGTGGGAAAACTGACTTTTGCTCCCAGCTGCTTGTGAATGCTCTTCTTGCTTGGTCTACTGTGAGTTCTCCCGACACTAATACCTATATGATACAGCCGTTGATCCACCCATTAGCAAAGTTATGCACACTATGAGCCGATAGTTGCAAGTCTGTCCAAGAAGTTCTTGGATGAAGCATTGCTCATATACAATCGTGAGCGTGACGTGGATAGACTGACAACAGTAGCGGCCACATCGATAATGAGTATGACCTTCACAACTTTGGGTAGAGACAAAGCTTGTTCGTGTATACAATATGAAAGCGCATGCATGGCTATGCGCCTGGGTTTATACGCTGGGCCTGGCGACTCATCCCGCAGCCCGATGGATCTTCGCAACGAGAAGGTCAGAAGAGCCGCATCTGCAACAGCATGGGGCTCTTTCAACTTCCAGATGTAATCTGCCCCACGAATTTTGTTGCATACTGTACTGACCGTCTTTCTAGGGTCATGTCAATGAGCTACCACCAAGAGCCACTCCCTAAAGGACCGCCGATGTTTCCCATTCCGGGCGAAGTTCGCGGTTCGGTTTCTGTGCCTGATACTCCGTGTCCTGCGAGTACCTACATATTTGTCTGCCGGTTTTGGCTGGTGGCATTTGAGATGAACTACTTATACTACTCCCAAAAGGCCGCTTCCGTAATGGTTGCCATTAACCTTTATCACAGACTGTTAGCCTGGGCCCAAACGTTGCCTGCGGGAGTGAGACGTGATGAGCATAGTCCGGACCATGTGCTCAACTTACAGTAACCCCCGCCCTCATTTCACAAGTATCAACAAGAAATATACTAACGACACGAAGCATTTGGTTCCATACCACCGTGATCGACCTGTTCCGGCCCTTCTCTGCTCAAAAGCCGCAGCCTGAGCTCTCAGTCCTTGGTGCGGTACGCACCACTCCAGCAAGTTTGATTGCAGCATCCATCCAGCAGCTCAAACGCCTCGTCTACCAATATCGATCCAACTTCGAGTCTGCCAAGTACTCGATTATCTGGCAGAGTGGCATGCTCTACCTTGTCAATCATATCTTGCGGGACCTTTCAAACAACGAAGCGCAATTTTACTTCCTGCTCTGTATTCGCGGCTACCAGTACCTTGCGCGGTATATGCCATTTGTCAGTGGTATAATGAAGAGCATTTTTGCCATTGCCTTGCAGCAGGGCATTGTCCTTAAAGAAGATACACGGAGACTACTTCGTGAGGTCCAGAGCGAAAACCACTCCAGCCACGGCTTCTTCAGCGCATATCCAGTGGATTTAGCCGCCGCATCCAATGATCTCCCCGGCTCATCTCTGGAAAAGCTTGTGGAGTATTTCGAAGGCCTTGAAGTGGATATGGGCAAGGAGTCAGAGGATGCCACGAAACCTCATGGTTGGAAGGGCGACGCCGCGTCCATGCACATAACGTTAACTTCGGAAGATAATGGT